>OY755216.1:13721688-14022494 GCA_963576765.1 Draba incana | reverse complement strand
GTGGGTTATTCCGAGCAGGTCGGAACAGAGAAAGGTCCAAACGAGTTACCAATATCTTTAGGCCAGTGATCGCGTGCATCCTCATGCATGTGTGTTTACTCTCGCATGCGGCGACGATCCGCTTTTTGACAATTCATTTGGGGTTTCCCGCGTTTTTGATGAAATTAGATCTTTTTAGCTTCCCGAAGACGATCCGTATTCCTGACACGTCATCGTCTAATTTCTCGCGCCATAATGATTAGGTCCCTTTTCTGGTTCCCTGTATAATCGATGCTTCCATCCATTTCTTCAACGCTTTCGCTTTCGCTTCACTTTCCAGGTACACTCTTCCATTTCTTCTAAGATTTTCTTTGTTTCCATCGAATCAATACGTCAAAAAATCGCCGGATTGCACTTCTGTCGTCTTCAGAGTCTACTGGATCTGATGATAATGGGCTTCTTCGGAAGAATCTGTGAATCCAGGATCGTGAGAATGTAGAAGTTTCTTCCTCATCTCCTTTTCCTAAATTTGTATCTGCTCAGGGTGACCAGAGTGGCGAAGATCAGCAGGTCGATATGCCCATGCATCGATCTGAGCTAGCAAGTACATCTGAGGTAGACGTGTCCGCGAAACATGCCTCTTCGAGTAAAGGCAGAAAGAACAAGAAAAATGTCAAATCTGAACAAGATTTGAAGACTGCTCGGGCCAAAAAAGCAAAAGCAGCTCAGGAGGAGTCGGCTCGTAAGGCTAGAGTAAGGAAGGCAGCTCACATGGTTTAACTCGATGCGACAGCAAAGGTTTCGGTTTTCCAATCAGGGCCTGAGATCTGTCCTCACATAGTGTTGGTGCACGATGATGATCTTCCTTCTATATCCTCGAGAGCCAGTGTCACCGCGCTAAAATGCCGAAGGATGTCTGGGGTGGTCTATAAACTTCCCGATAACTCAGATCGACCATGGAATCCTCCCCCAGGGCATATGTGCCTCTACAAATGTTTTTTTTACGCCGGCAGCCTTGTGTTTCTAATGCCTCCGGTGATTTGGAATACAACCATCGACGCAGGGTTTCTCCGTCTCAGTTAACTCACGCGGGGTATCAAAACCTGATGTCGATTTTGACTTTGGTAGCCGAGTTCGGAGAAGCTGTCACTTGCGATCATATTGAGGAGATGGTCTTGATTGCTCGGATGGACAACGTTGACTTTGACTTTGGTCACTTCCAGGTCAAGATGAAGAATTCTTTCACACTCGTAAGAGGGTTTTCGAGTAAACCTGATAGCTGGAAAGAGAAATACTTCTTTGTTGAGATTAACAAGGCTTCGATTAGGTGCTACGAAGAAGAGATTTGAGCTGGATGTAAAAAACAAATTGGTACGATCCCTTTGAAGAATTTCTGCTTTCTTGACTGATTGTTGATCTTCTTCTTGTTTTTGTAGACACCACGCTTAGGCCCCTTCCTGACAAGGATTCCAAGTCCGTGACTTCTATGTTGCTGCGTCTGGGACTAGATGACTGGAACAGTCTTTTGACTCAGAGGATTTGTCAGTGCTATCCTCGGATCATTTTAGATTTTAGTCTAGGTTTCGGACTTGTTATTTAATCTCTGGGGGTTTCCGAATTTTATTACCTGCTCAAACGAAAACATAACAAAATCCTACTATGTATCTTACGGTTTTGGTTTCTTTTTGGGATATTCCAATATATACTCTAAATATCTAATAAACTAAAATAACTATTATACAAAAACGTAAAATAACTAATGAAATTTAACCATTCATTAATAGATCCAAAAAAATCAAATTTGATTGTATCTTAATATAATAAAATAACAAAAAACACATAACAGATAACAAAAAAATTCAAATTTGATTGCAATCTATTTGATTGTATTTTTAGGAAAATAGATATTTTTCAGAAAAATAAATTAAATATTACTACCTATATTAGCTACCCATTTAAAACAAAATTCCAAATCATAACAATTTTTTCTTCTGGTCTACGCCGCAAAATCTGTCTTACTAAATAATTTCTAGATTGCAATCTTAAGCAAATATTTTCCACAAAATATTATAATTACCAATTTCATTTGAGATAAACATCCATCGTTTTTTCCAATATATTTCTCGCTTAACCTAAAATAAATGAGTACACCCATTCACTATATAATGAGTGTCATGTTCAAGATCAACACATTGCATCTTAAACATTTTGAATTTTACTCTATTTTTTATTTTTTAGAAAGTTTTAATATTTGGCTCTTTAATTTCCGTATACTAATCTCGTGTGAATGTTTGATTGATGTGCATGAGAATAATAGTAGATCTGGGATGGAGGTAACATTGGATGACCATCAAATATCTGTTGAATTCTACATACTTAAAAAGTCATAATAAGTAAGTAAATGCAATAACAAAACATTCTCAATGTACAAAGGAAATCAAAGCTTGATAAAACCCAGATGTAATTTACGTGGCTATGTTTGTGTATTGTTTTGATCATAGTTGGAGAAGGTTTTGAAACTGGAGAAAAGAGCAAGCGATCGTAAGCAAAAGAAAATAGAAGAGGTAGGTGTTAAATCACAGGTCTTCCCTTTTGGTGAAGGGTAGATTAACGGTCAAAGTTAGAGACTTCAAAAAATGAGTCTTCAAGATTAGAAAATGAATTTTAACTTTTGAGATCCTATATATTTCACTAGAAAAAAAAAGAGCAATTAAGTTTAGTAAGGATATCGTGGAGATTAATTGTGTACTAGAAAATTGCCCGCGTTATACGCGGGATAAAATCATTGTCGAATAAAATTGATAATTTTAATTAAAAATACAATTATGGCGAATTATTATACATAATCTAAGACCCATTTTATATATTTGAATTTTGCGATTATTTTGTATGCTAATGTGTTTCACCTGTGAAATTATTAAATCAACAAATTTCATTAGTAATTATTTTACTTGTAGGAAGGTGTATTTATGAAAAACTAAAAACATCTACTTGTCAAACAAAACAACACATGTAAAAATATATATGAAAAATTGTTTTACATGCTCATATATTTTCAAAAGATAATAAATTGTTTTTTTATATTTTATATCAAAATTGTTTTTGGTGTATATGTTAAATTTTGTTCACATTTAATTCTATGATTTAAATCTATAATTTTCGAAATATTTTAATTTTGGAAAGTTTAAGATTTCCAAATATTTTTAATTTTGGTAAGTTTAGAAAGATTCAAATGTGTTTGGCAATTAGAGTTATAATAATCAAAATAAGTATCTTTGGAAATAAATGTGATTGGTAATGAGTATAAGAGAATTAAATAAATAAATAAAAATAAATAGGAAAAAAATTGTGGAAGTGACACCTAAGCAAAATGATCACAAAATGCTTCTCTTTTAATATATAGAAGATCTGTGTTGTTAAAAAAGATTAAAGATTGTGATGGTCAAAGATTTGGTAATTATTGTATAAATTTGATAAGTTGATTGTAATCAGATAATATAATTTGATTATATTGATTGTGTTGACAATGTGATTGAAGATATGATTTAAGTAAATTACTTAGAAGCATTTCCATTTTCGTGTGAAAAATAAAATAGAAGTTTTTAAAATGTGTTCTGTAATGAGTGTACAAAAAAAATAGAGAAAACAAATTCAGAATATATTTAGCTAATTTTTTTTTTTGGTAAAATATATTTAACTAAATTACTTAGAAGCATTTCTCTTATTAAAGATTTGTAGTTTGTTAGGTAATTGGATTTTTATTAATCAAGTTACTTTCATTTTGATTTTGAGAAAAATGAATTTATAAAGCGTAAAAAATTATAAATGTTTAACCTAAAAAAAGAAAGCAAAAAATTCAGAAATTTATAGTATTTGTAGTTTGTTTGGTAAATTAGAGTATTAATCAAGTTACCTAGTTTGTTAAATTAGAATTGTTTGGGGATTGGATTAAGGTCATCATATAGTGTTTGGAAGTTAGCATAGTAGGAGAATGGAGTGTTTCGATAGTAGTATATGAAACATTAAATTATTTAATAAAAAAAGTAAGAAAAATTGTGGGAGAGACACATCATCAAAGTTCTCCCAAAATGCTCCTTAAATAATATATAGGATAGTATTAGTTTATCAAACCGTAGCAAATGGGATTAACATAAATATGCAGGAATATGCAGGACTAAAAAATATGAGATCACTTTGGAAGCATATACAATGGTCAGTGCCGATCTTGAAAATGTGAAGGCTATAAGCAAAAAAAAAGTTTGGGGCCACTGATACATAAAAAATAAAAATTGGGGTCGTTAGTTATATACGAAAATACATAAAATATTTTGGGCCGGAAGCCCATGCTTCCTCTGCCTCTACTCAGGGTCGGGCCTGACAATGGTACCCAAAAAAATTAACCTTCACGCCAAGAGACGCTTACAAAAATGTTTATATATACAACTCAAATTCAAATATCAATTGTTTATGCCAAAAACGGTTGATTCATGTATTCGCAAACATACTTCAAAAAGTAGAAAAATAGTGGAACAAAGTCTTTTTTATCAATATTCCTCACAAACTATCAGTCCCATAGAAAAATCTATGAAGTGGTTTGTATTTTAAATCATGGACATTTGGCAAGATTAAGACATAAAACCGAATTTGCTTATAAGTAGACTCCACATCTATTTCAGTTATTGATCCTAAACTTATTTCTAAGAAGGTCCATGTATTTATAATTAATTTCTTTAAAAAGTGATATCTATAATATTAATATCTTAAATACATATAAGTTTTAAACAAAACACTTGTATATTTAAATACAATTGTGTTATTAAATGCTAAAATTAAATTATTTTCTAAAATAAATTCATACCCGCACACGGTGCGGAAAGTCACCTAGTTAAAATTATAATAATATATTTCTTTTCTTTTTCTGAAACTTTCAAATTATTACTACTTTATCTTTTAGCAACTCCATTACAAATCTTCTACTATAAAATTAAGAGATTAGTTATGCAGAAAATTCAGGTAGGCATACATTTAACCGTTTTTGAAACTTAGTTAACAAAAATTAACATCTTTGTTGTGAGCAGAATCTCCTCGTCTCTAATGCGACCCGCTGGAGAATAAATTGCCATGATAAAAGAACAAATATAATTAATTATAGGTGGTTTAATTTGATGCGTAATATAGTATGCGTAATAGTACAGATTGGATATCCACGGTTGATTGAACTTGGCATGCTCTGGTACCATATTAGTTATTGAGAATTTGAACGGAAACAAGAACATAATTTTCATTTCTTCTCTTTCGATCTTCTTCTTTGAATGAGCGTGAAAGTGAGTTTCTGTTAAAATTTTCTACACATTAGAGAGATGATTTCTCCTAAAAATCCTACATATCATCCTCTCATTCACACTCACAAATTTAATATGACATGTCATTCCCTAAAATGTGACATGACAAAAAATTTAGTGGGCTAAATAACAAATCCATCTTGATATAAGTATTTTGATAAGTGGGCTAATGACAATTTTAGTGGTCCAAATAATAAATTAATTATAAGTATGGGAGAATTACAAACATGCCACTTTTGAAAATATTTTTTTCAAATATGCCAAATGTATAAGTTAAATTATGCACTAAGAATGTAACGCCCCTACCGCTGGAGAATCTCCTCGTCTCTAATGCGACCCGTTGGAGAATAAATTGCCATGATAAAAGACAAATATAATTAATTATAGGTGGTTTAATTTGATGCGTAATATAGTATGCGTAATAGTACGGATTGGATATCCACAGCTGATTGAACTTGGCATGCTCTGGTACCATATTTGTTATTGAGAATTTGAACGGAAACAAGAACATAATTTTCATTTCTTCTCTTTCGATCTTCTTCTTTGAATGAGCGTGAAAGTGAGTTTCTGTTAAAATTTCCTACACATTATTAGAGAGGTGATTTCTCCTAAAAATCCTACATATCATCCTCTCATTCACACTCACAAATTTAATATGACATGTCATTCCCTAAAATGTGACATGACAAAATATTTAGTGGGCTAAATAACAAATCCATCTTGATATAAGTATTTTGATAAGTAGGCTAATGATAATAATATTTTTTTTTCTTTTTCTGAAACTTTCAAATTATTACTACTTTATCTTTTAGCAACTCCATTACAAATCTTCTACTATAAAATTAAGAGATTAGTTATGCAGAAAATTCAGGTAGGCATACATTTAACCGTTTTTGAAACTTAGTTAACAAAAATTAACATCTTTGTTGTGAGGAGAATCTCCTCGTCTCTAATGCGACCCACTGGAGAATAAATTGCCATGATAAAAGAACAAATATAATTAATTATAGGTGGTTGAATTTGATGCGTAATATAGTATGCGTAATAGTACGGATTGGATATCCACGGCTGATTGAACTTGGCATGCTCTGGTACCATATTAGTTATTGAGAATTTGAACGGAAACAAGAGCATAATTTTCATTTCTTCTCTTTCGATCTTCTTCTTTGAATGAGCGTGAAAGTGAGTTTCTGTTAAAATTTCCTACATATTATTAGAGAGGTGATTTCTCCTAAAAATCCTACATATCATCCTCTCATTCACACTCACAAATTTAATATGACATGTCATTCCGTAAAATGTGACATGACAAAAAATTTAGTGGGCTAAATAACAAATCCATCTTGATATAAGTATTTTGATAAGTGGGATAATGACAATTTTAGTGGTCCAAATAATAAATTAATTTTGATATAAGTATGGGAGAATTACAAACATGCCACTTTTAAAAATATTTGTTTCAAATATGCCAAATGTATAAGCTAAATTATGCACTAAGAATGTAACGCCCCTACAGCTGGAGAATCTCCTCGTCTCTAATGCGGCCCGCTGGAGAATAAATTGCCATGATAAAAGAACAAATATAATTAATTATAGGTGGTTTAATTTGATGCGTAATATAGTATGCGTAATAGTACGGATTGGATATCCACGGCCCTCGTTGTAATGACCCGTATGCGGTCTAGGCCATGGCCAAACCCACTCCCACGTTGAGACGGGCCGGATCAGGCACCGTTCGGCCTTAGGCTTAGCCAAGCACCTGCGTGACGTAAGCATGACGTGGTCCGTGACTAAGCACCCTGCTTGCCTGCCAGTCCGTGACTAAGCTGCCTGGCTGCATGACAAAGCAGCTGCTATCTTCGGATCAAGTCCCTCTTATCCTCGATGCCACGTGTAGCCCCAGCGTGAAGCTTGGTGGTGCAGCATGCTCCACCTCACCGTGAGCTGTCCTGCTGTGTCACCTGCTTCCCGTGCCTATATAAGGCAAGCCTTAGGCCTAGTCCTAAGGACAGAACCAAGCACTTGAAATTTTCAAAGACACCTTACTATGTTCAAAAATTGCCCGAGCCAAGTTGATCCGAATACGAGCAATCTTAAGTCCCAACGAGCCAAGTTGATCCGAGTATGAGAAGTCCTAAGCGTAACTATGTCCAGTTCCGCGGTGCAATCAGTGCCTTGCCGAGCCGGTGAGCAAGTCTAGCAGTCCTAGTGACAAATTGAGAAAGCTTTGGGTAATCTTCCTATGATCGGATCATTTTAAGCTTAGATTCTTGTTCTGATTATGAGTTAACCTTAGCTACTTGATCTCTTGTATAGGATCCAACAAGTGCCACGTTGGATCACTTGCAGGAAGGTTTCTAAGGATCCAAAGTAGCCTGTTTACGTCCTGATCCGATCTAGGTAAAGTTTAGTTAGCATAATTCCTTAAGTCTCCTATGAAACTCTAAGTGTTGCCTTAGTAACCTTAAGACTTGTTTGTTCAGGAACAAGTTCGAGTCTAAGGTAGGATCCGAGAGTAAAGTCTTGAGCAAACTCACATACTTCATCTTTGAAGGTGAGTCTAAGTTATGCGTGTTTGTGTGTTGATGAGTAGAACACACGTTTGTTTATTGTTCTGCTTATAGCCGTAGAAGTTCGTGTCAAAGAATTCACTAGAATTGCTAAGGGTTTTAACAAAGGAAAAGGGTAAAGAATGAGCTAAGTGTTTGAATGGTATTGAGTGTTTGCTTGGCTAATTATTTTATATGAATTGAGGTTCAAGTAATTCATTCGTAAAATTACTAAGTGTTGAAAATGAATCTATGCATTTTTATTTACAAGCTTATATGCATAAATGGTTATTGGTAAAACATAAACTTGAAAAGTACGCGGTATGTCATTCCCGTGATCTATGAATTAGCCATTTACTGCGGAGTAATGGTTAAATAGTTCACGTAACGGAGAGACGGGATTGCATCCTAGGGCCGTGTACTGCATAGCGATCGATGCAAAAATTGTTAAAGGATCCTAAGTCATTAGCCTTTGTGGCGAGGGACCGAACGATGCCTTTTCATTCACGTGATGGGAATTGACAACGCGTTAGGCCATATAGAATTGAAAACGTTAAAAGCATATCTTAAACCGATCATGTTTATTTATGCTTGCATTTGTGTGTTGATTGTTATTTTGGGTTTGATTGGGAATTTATATGATTGAACGTTTAGGGAAAACCTAGACTCACTGAGCAACTAGTGCTCACGACTCAACTTATTTTGCAGGTAACCTTTAGCGGGTAGACGTTTGGGGAGCACATCACGGAACGTTAGGATAATCAGTGGTAGATTTCCCTTGCTTTAGTAAATTAATAACGTTTAATATGTATATGAACGTTTTGGAGTATTAGACTCAGGATCGAATATAATTTGTAATCGTTTAAAATTCTAAGTATAAATAAATAAAGGAAAGGTTTTAAATGATTCGGGTTTCATATGATACTTAGTCCTGTCTGGACGATCCAACTACCGGATATGACTCGGGTTAGCAAGCCTTGGGTTGTATCGATAGGGACGGATGGTTAAGTGTTTAGTCTAGGGATTTTGGAAGCGTTCCTTGAGCCTCTGATCGGGCGCTTAAACGTTCCTCAGTAGCATCTCCGTTTAGATCCTGAACTGGGGCGTTACACTCGTCCACTCTCAGACCCGTGGGCCCAACATGTCCGACGCTCGGTGCGTTAGTCCGGGAGGCTCGAAAGTCATGTTTACTGACCCTGCAAATTCCCACGCGATCTTTTCCCATGTTTTGACCTCACTCACACGGTACTGGAAATGACTTCCCAGTAGGTCACCCATTCTGAAACTACTCCAGCTCAAGCACGCTTAAGTCTGGAGTTCTCTCAAGTGAACGAAAAGATAAGTGCACTTTGGGGATATAGGTAGCCAAATCAATTCTTTTAAGTCTCTCCGCATACACCGCATATACCATATATGCCCTGAAACCGGGGTGTTACAATCACCTCTACTAACAGATCGCAACATCCTCGTTGCGCATACCAAGATCGTTACCCCGACAATCCGACTCTTCACAGATGTCAGGGTTCGCTCTGATAACAAAATAAAACAACCAACACCTTTTTTTTATAAAATAATTAACCCGAATTAATAATCCCATAATTATTAATTCTCAACGGCTAATTCCACATTTACCAATAAACATCGGAAAACAACAACTCAAGTCAAATCCAGAATTCCAAATCAATAACTCTAGCAACCTAAACACCAGGTTCTACTAAATTACTAAACACATAAATAAAACCCTATCATCCTCTTCCTACTGCCATGATTCCACGAAAACACTTTTCCTTTACCTCCAAACACATGGGAAAAAGACTTGTGTAAGTATTTCATAAATACTTAGTGAGCTAGTGATACCACCTACTGGCGTAACAAGCAGGCTCAGGAAAACAATTCAATCAACATCATAAATCACCACACAACGCAACAATTGTTCAACAATGCAATTTAAACATATTTCCGAACCATAGCAGATTATGTCGAGCGACACAAGATAGTATCGTACGACACACTATCAGCACTCGTGTCGCTCGACACCCTCCTGGTGTCAATGACACGCCACTGTATTGCACCAGAATCGTGTTTCTCCTCTCTCAACGCGATTCCGGAATATACGAGTCACATATCTG
Source organism: Draba incana (assembly GCA_963576765.1). Taxonomy (NCBI): domain Eukaryota; kingdom Viridiplantae; phylum Streptophyta; class Magnoliopsida; order Brassicales; family Brassicaceae; genus Draba; species Draba incana. The sequence goes on along the minus strand of OY755216.1, from coordinate 14,012,495 downwards.
CACAAAAACAATACAAAACAACCCACAAACACACAACAACAATATCAATCCAATCCACACACGAAAACAATCAAAATAACAACGAAATGCCTCAAACAATCCATCATCGCCAAGAAACATGTGGTCGAAAACTCACTTTAGCCTAAAAAAGATTGAAAACAAGGATACACAAAAATCAGAGCCTCCTACTTGATCCAATGCTATTGATTCTCCTTCTCTATCACCTAGAGCTCACCATTAGGGTTTTCCCCTAAAACAAATTAGGATTTCTCAAAACAGAACCAACGCACTGTCTAAAATAAGATTCAGAAACAACAAAAAGATAGTCGCCTAATTCCTTCTGGAGCTCCGGAAAAACGCCCTCGAAGTGGTCTGATCTCAGATCCAATTCTGCACAGACATCCCTCACAAAAACATAGATATCTCTTAGAATACACATCCGATTGACAAACCGATTTGCCTCATGGCTAACTGAGAGAGAGAAGAACTTACCCACAAAATTTCACGATGATAAAACTGTTTTGATCATCCGATCCTCTTCTCCAACACAAGGCACCATAACTGCCTGAATCACACAAAACAACTCTCTTCCTTGAGACTCTCTCGAAACTCTTTCTCTCTTCTCTCAATCTGATCAACACATGATCTCTCACATTTTTCCTCTCTAAAATGCGGCCACGAAACTGAGAAACCTTAAATATATGAGCCCTAAGGTTAACTCCCTTAACTGAGCCAAAACCGCAATTAAAATCTTAATTAACCCGATATCTGCAACCCTAGTGTCGAGCGACACACACGCAGTGTCGAGCGACACACACTCAGTGTCGATCGACACCCCACGATCCTTCATGTCGATCGACACACACCTTGTGTTGCTCGACATGACACCAAAAACTCAATTTTTTGATTCGCGGATGTTATAATTTTCCACCACTAATCTGGATTTGTCCTCGAATCCCCACAAAACGTCTATCCAAGAACCAATACCTGACCCAAAACCGGTCAATACCACTCGACATCCTATAACCCGATCTCCAAGGCTCACGTCCAGTCTCATGTTTATACGCCTGTTTTCAGACATTTATTACTCTTAACTAATTTCACACCCCTCCCACTCGCAGGACGCATCCTTTGAGCTGTCGGTGTCTCGTGCCCCATCCACTCTCAAGACGCATCCCTTGAGTTTTGGGTACACAGGGGAACTAAACATCCTCTCGAGAGAACTAATCATCCCTCGATACTCGTAATGGAAACTAATCATCCCAAAAGAGTATACAGAAGAACTAATCCTCTCCTCTGAGGAACTAATCATCCTCACTGAAGAACTATCATCTCTGTAAACAAAAATAAATGAGTTATTCGGGACCGCAGCCCCTAGAGCAATATATTCTAAAACGTCTATAAAAATCTATCGACTAGAACTATCTCATGTGGCCAAAATCCGATATTCTCTAATCCGGAATATCAAAAACAACATGACCAACACTGGTCAACGCAATCAACCTCACATATAAGAACCACTCATCTTATATAACACAGATAAATAAGGCACAACTCTATCCACACTCCGGACGAACCTCGTCCCTCTGGAGAAAACTATATCTCTTATTAACACTTAGGGAAAATTTCCATCCCTCTGGAGAAAACTCGTCTCCCAAAAACTTGATATTCCCTGGCCTGGAATACCCTCACACAAGTGACCCAAAACCTCCAGCCACTCCACTGCATACCTCCTAGAACTCCGCCTCAGAATCTCCAACATGTAGAATTGTTAGACCCCAATGACACATACATAATCAAACCCAATATAGCACCAAACCATCTCTGAAACCAGGACTCAATGATAGAAGTAAGTTCAAGCTGCGATCTACCTGTCGAACCACCTGCAACTTCCACTTCATATTTGCCTCAGGCCGCCACGTTTCCTCTCCCGCACCAGCACAATACACAAAATTCTCAAAAGAGGAAAATTCCTACGACGCAACACCTTAATTCTCCTCTCGAGGATCCTCAAAGGTCTCGTCTCCACCTACCAATCTGGCTGAAGTTCCACCAGAAACTTAGCCGCCAACTCTTCCAAAGCACGCATGCATGCCCCCAACCTTGACACATGAAACACCTTATGGAAATTCCTTAATACACAGAGGTAAACTCGGCCGAGACGCCACCGATCCAATTCGTTCCACTACCGGAAACGGACCCACATACCTATACTCTGCAGAGTCTCCGAACTCAACTGGTAGAACCTCGCATCATGGTCATCAAAAGATACGCTCGATCCCCAACCGCGAACTCTACAACCTTCCTCCTCTAGTCGACATAATTCTTCTGCCGCTCCCAAAAACTTCCTCGCATTTAGCTTCGAGACGCGAACCTTCTCCGTCGTCTCTTGAATGAAACTTTCACCAAGAGTGCTCAACTCCCCCACTTGGGTTCAGCATACTCGCCTGAAACCCCAAAATACATCGCAATCAATGTTCCACTTCCACTCTGGAATGGGCAATCTCTACATCAATTAAGGTGCGAAAGAAACTTTGTTCCTAAGAAATGTCAATAAATCTTACTAAACTCGAACACAAGATAACGAAATTGGATTTATATTGATGAATGATCGAATATACAAAGAGAACTTTAGTTAGAATAAGACCTAAAATTGTGTTTAAGTGTAAGCTTATCCAAAAATTTAGCTATTTTGTCTCTAAAGTCTTCATATTTATCCTCCTGTGAGCTAATGGTTCAGCTCCGCATATCCTCCCTTATTGCCGGAGATCTCGAGCGTTTGGATTCATCCTCTAGAAATATCGGGATTGCTATTGAGACGCTGGAGCGGCGCTAACTTGGTCTGGCGTCGTTTACATATATCGGGTTTTCGCCAACATAAATTATCATTTACGACCATAATATGATAATTTTACAGTAAGGAAAAGAAAAAAAAATTGAAAGAAAATCTAAAGTTTCCAATATCCATATTCTCTAGAAAGTTCCTAAGCTAAAAAAAACATCCAACTACACGTTTAACCAAAGTATTGTCCCAATGAAAGAGAAACTCGTACATAACCATAATCCATGTAATGCGAATGATCATGTTCACGTACTAAACCATATTGTTACATGCATATATGCAAAGATGTTATGTTGATGAACACTTGAAATGAAACTGTGCATCCACAGCTTCTAGTAATCCAATCTCGTCACATGATTCTTCTTCACAAACGTCATCATCAAGAGAGAGGTTGAGATCGAGAGCTACACAAGTAGCAACGTTCTTCTCCTCCGACTGATCTGAACCGTCCGATTTCTGATTAACCGGAGGAGAACAAGCTCTTGATCTTGAACTAAATCTTTCACAGCTCAAGATCACAATCGCGTCTTTAAGAAAAGCTTCTTCACCATTCGAATTACAAACTCTTCCTCTCTCGATCGCCCTCTTGAAACCCATTTGAGATATATAATCAGCTTGCTCTATATCTTCCACTAAGAACACTCTGCTTGGATCAAACGAAACAGCTTCAGAGAATCTCTCAATGTAACTCCAGCTCTGTTCATCTCTCGACCTCTTGTTCCTCAAATCTTCCGTGGAATCCGATCTTTTCGATGCAAAACTACTCAAACAGATCGAGACAAAGCTGTCTTGAGATCCGAAGACAAGTTTAGCCAATTCTCTAGCAATCTTCTCTTTAGCCTCTACATCAAGACCTTGAAAGAACATCCACGTCTCTTCTTTTACATCATCATGTCCATTAATCTTCCTCGTACTCGATCCTGATCTACATATCAAAATTGTTTTCGCTATCTCCGCGATTATATCCTTCTGCCACGGTACCTTACTCTCCAAGGCATCCCGTAGAGTTGCTAGGTTTTCATCATTCATCTCTTTAAATCTAGAACCAGCACGTTCCACCTCCATTGCATCGCTGGAAGAAGCTGCAGAGTTTATTGTCGAATTAGGATTTGAAGAGAAAACCTCTGTCTTTTGCTCGTTGTGATAATGTTCTGAAATGAACAGTCTTAAGTGAGATACATCAGACTGATCACGGTACTTGTTTGTCTCGATCACGGGCCAATCACCGTTGGTTTGAGGATGATGCAGAGTACTCGAAGGTTGAATGGAACGGGAAAAGGAAGAAGTAGGAGAAGAGAGTGTGGGTGTTTTTAGAGATGATGGTCTCTTGTGTATTGAATCGCAGATTGAGTTCCATTTAACCACAAGTTCCTTTACCGAATCTGAATCCTGTCAAGTCCAAGAATCAAACATAGACGCTTGTAAAATAAGACTCAAATTATGAGAATGTGAATTGATTTGGTGTTTATTCAACTCACAGTGTGGCTATTTTGATTCTCTTTCTTGTATTCTTGAAGCCACGCCGGTAAAGCTGCAATAGTTACATTGTTATTACTACACTGTAAAAACCGAGCTTCTTCCTTAAACTTGGAAGTGCATTCCTCGCAGCAACTAAGCTGCTCCTCTAATGGCACGTTCTCTGATTTCTTCACGCCATGCTCACTGATTTGAAACAAAAATAGTGTATAGTTAAAGAGTGTTAATTAAACTCGGTTTAAGTCTCTAACTTGAACTAAAAAATGAGGTAACTTATTTTCTCCAATTTTTTCTTTAGCATTACTTCTCAAGAAAGCAGATCAAAATTATGATATACTATAAAACAAAAGATAAAAAGGTACGAAAAGATGCAGGTTGTTTCACCGTTCTTTTAGATGATCACCAAATAAAGCAAAAACACTATAGGTAAAATTGTCCTTTCCGAAAAAGAGACAAAATAGTTTAGAACATATTTAACCAAAAAAATAAAAAAATAAACCCATATTCTTTTAATTAACTATTTTCAAAAGGAGAAGACTTTATTACCTCTGGGAGACAAGACTCAAGCGGAGGCTACTAGTCGCCGGAATAGTGAGAGTAGTGAGACACCAAAGTGACTCGAGCGAGGGTAGACCTGACTTGCATCTCACGTAAGTCTGTGAAGTCGCAAGACCCATTAACCAAAACCGTCCATGTTCTCCTATGACTAATCCACGAGCCAACTTCCCAATCTCCATTATCATATGTTCCACAACACAATAGTTATTGTTGTTGTTATTATACACCGAAGAGCCTCTGGTTCTTGACTCTACAAACCAGTTAAGATCTCCAAGATTTAGAATCACTCCTTTTCCAACACAGCTTCTCACAAGTGTCTCCAACTCCTCTAGCTTATGTTCCACTTCTGCTCTACTCGGTTGTCCGAACGATGAGAACGATAAAGTTATAAACTTTACGTCTTTTAACGCTTCAGGCACGTCTTTTTTGTCGACTTTCTCCATCACCGTTCTCACAACTCTATCAATAGTGGCTAAACACTCACCAACAATCACGAAATTCCTTCTCTTTTTGTCGACTAGACTGTCTATAACGTTCATGACATCCTCGTTACTGACGGGAGTTAACATCTTGCCTTCTTTGGGTTTACTCGAAGAGGTTGTTTTCGAGCAAATCTCTAAAGACACAGCTTGCTCGACTTTGGCCTTTACTTGAGGACTCGAGAAACCAGCTTCTCTCATTACTCTACTCACGCTAGGATCATCGAGGATGGATATTATGAGCTGTTCCACTTCAATCTTGACTGCTAAAATCGGTTGTTGTTGGCTCTCGATGGATCCACGCCTCTGGTGCGCTTGTGCGCGTTTGAAAGCTGCACCGAGAGCGTTAGAGATGCAAGGGAAAGGAGAAGTTGGAACCCCTAACATAGGACTACCAGTGGAAGTCGGGAGGCGGTTTAGAGCCACGTTGAAGCAGAGCTCGAGGGCTCTGCATTGAAGAGGGTGAGTGTGAGATTGGAGACAAGCTGTTCTAAGTAAACCCGTGGGAGCAGAAAGCATGGTGCTAGCTACATGGAGAGGTGTGACTTGAGCATGTCCTCTACGTCTAGCTAAACCCATGGCTTGTTTCACCACGTTTGCAGCATCCGGTGTGAGAGCTTGCTCCACCGTGCAGCCTCCAGCTCTCATGGTGACAAATCACCTTAAAGGAACACTAGGTGAGGTAGTACCAGTATTGAGAAATGAGAAGAGAGAAGAGAGAGTTTTATAATAAAGGCTTGATCAAGGATCTTGGCTTCATTCTATTTATCTTAGAGACAACAAAAACACCCAAAGAAGAAGGATCTATATATATCCACTGTTTTTGTATGGAAGGTGGGGCTAAGTCTTAAACCTAAGAGCAGAGAGAGAGAGAGAGAGAGAGGGGGAGAGAGAGAGAGAGAGAGAGAGAGAGAGAGAGATCAAGGGAAGTGGTGGAAAGAAGGAGGTAGAGGAAGAAAAGGGTTTTGGTCTTCAGATATATGAGGAAGGAGGAGGAAATGTGTATGCTTTTCTTGTAAGAGAGGCAAAATTAAGGGGGTTTTTTGAGGGTCCAAAGTGGAATGCATGTGATGACAAAGCAGTATCAAAAGGCAAAGGTAACTCAGCTTTGCCCTTATATTCTTTTCTTTCTCAAATTTCACCCAAAAAAAAGTTGTAATGGGTACTAGAGCTAAGTGGGTCTCTCTCTTTTCTGCAAAGTGTATCACTTATTTAGAAAAGAACCTAATTAAAGATACAAATCATCATTCACTTATATAATATTTATATAAGAAATCATATTCTCAAGAACCCTTGTAGAGATATTTGGGAGATAATCACTCTCTCCTTTTACACCTTGAAGCTACTACTAGCCTAGTCCCAACACTTTTTCCGACAACAGTCTCTGAATCTAGATCAAGTCAAGTAAGCTAAACTCAAAACCACATGTAAGAAACAACATAGGAGCCACAAAAACATGAGATGGAACAGATTTTTGTGGAAAGGTATGTATGCACATTCAAATATGTCTCAACAAACATATCTAGTTTAAATATTAAATATTTCGATTTTACTGAAACAAACATAATTTAATAAGTGTTAACATGTTTTGACCAAAAAAATGTTCATGTAAGTTATTTATAAACCAAAAAATGACATACCAAATTCTGTTCCAAAAGATAATCACACATCATGACCAATATAAAAGACTTTTAACTGGTTATGTAGTTTTCAACCTATCAAAATAGGTAAAGAAAAATGTTCAATACTATGTTTTTCAGCCAAGTAAGTAACATGGAATGAAAATGAAATCAGAAATATAAACTAGTTTCCTAGTGTTATCAATCATAATCTCATTCATTTGTACCATCCCAACTCTAAGGGGCAGGAGACCAGAACATAGAAGGATAATTAATTACCTTGGTCTTTGTATTTTCTAAAATTTCTGCATGGTATTATTAGAAACTCAACCCCCTAAAATACCAAAACATTAAAAGCAAATCAAACCATCTGACCCGTTACAGACATTATATATTTATGCATCTTTCATAAAAGTATGTTGCTTTTGGACCATATAATTCATTTTTAAAAACGAGAGAAGAAGAAAAAACGAATGTGTTTTGAACAAGAAAAAAAAAAAAGGAATAAAAGAAAATGCACAAGGCAGTTTCTTGGTGGGGACAGTCTTTGATTGTATCTGTTATCAACAAGACCAATCATTTTCATGAGCCTAATGAAATTAAATTTTCAGATCAGTAACAGGAACTCAACAATCAAACTAAAAAGTTATTCAAGAACAAGAAAACAAGATATGTTTATTCACATATAGATGCAGAACTGTTCATTCATTATTTTATAATTGGTAAGAGATAAGAAAAAGTTTGATTCTCGTACCACTAACCAAAATCTCAAGCCATGTTATATATTTATCTTAAGTTGATAACACTAGATAATATACGCACACAAAGCTAAAACAGATGCAGATGCCTATCAAATCTTTCAAGAATCCATTGACAAAAAATCATAAATTCATTTGCCATTTCAGTGAAGGCCCCATAATCTAAACAGTGACTAATTCTGTATTTGTTCAAATCAATGAACAGAAAGAAATGATTCCGCGTATGGATTATTCAAACGTGAGATCATTGCAGTAATTGGTACAAGGAGCTTTACCTATTATACTTCTACTTTGATGAAAACATTTCTCATTCTCTCTCACATGAACCATGCCACTGCATAGAAAGAAGAGAAAAATGCACCACCATTCAACTTGCCTAGGAATCTTCAATAAGATTTAAACACTTTCGTAAGAGAATCATATTAAGCTATATTCCCACTATAGATATGTATGTCCTAAAAGACTAATAAAATTGAATTGAATAGAGTATAAAAATTACAATATCCTCACAAGAAACAAGAAATCTTCCTTTCATTCCCCAATCATCTTTTGTTCAGCTTTTTTTTTTGTTTCTATAATGTAAGCCTTCACCTGAAAGCCACTATTGCCTGTAACAAGTACTATTACACTCACTTCCTCTCCCAATGCTTCTACAAAAGAAGCTAAAGTATCATTTACCCATGCATATATGTATCAAACTCAAAATGAGGGAATCACAAGAATGTTGTGCCATAAAACAAAGAGAGAAATGATCCAACAATCATTATTCAGGAAAAGCAAGTGAACGTTTTGAAAAATCAAACATGATTATCTATAGAATATAAGACACAAAATTATCTTGAACTTAATTAAGGTTCACTTTGCACGGGATCTTTGATTTCTTCTATTTATCTTGAATGCTAATGTACATTAGATATTTAGCTCTATATATCAGAATACACAATAGTTTTCTAAAGTCACTTTGTTCAAGTATCATGTTTAATGAGGTTACTTCATGCTGTGCATAAATGCTTAGTTACAAAAGACTTGTGGGACCAAATAGGAAAGTTGTGAGAATAAAACGCAAACTGATCAACTGTTTCTTCATAGCTGTCTGAGTTGAAGACAGAAAAAAGGAAGGAAATGGGCTTTGTTTATTAGCTTAGACCCAAAAGAGATCCAAAGGAAGACCAAAAATCAATTGAATGCAAAAGTGGTTTGAATGATGAGAGCAAAGGAATATAGATGGTTGCTTCAGGCACACCCAATCGATCCAACCCTTTTATCCTTTAACAAAAATGAGCAAACTTTGTTTGCCCTAACTAAAAGATTCAACCTCTACCACAAAAGAAAAAATAATTTGTATAAATGAAACCAGTCCATTCGAGAAAGTGTATGACCAACACAGTCAAAATGTGAATGCTTTAAACATGGATCAGACCCCAGATGATTCTAAAGTACTTACAAGAATAACAGAATGTGAAATCAGCCCACTTGCTAAAGATTTAGCCAATGTAGACATCAACTTTTAAAACTTTGGCCTTTTACAAAAACAACACAGAATATTTGCATCAGATTTTAAAAACTACTTGCTGATTATTTGCTTGTTTCAAGTTAAACTGATAATGGCTTGTAGGACCGATCGAACAGGTAGAAAATAAATACAAACTTACCAATTTTTTCTTTCACACTATACGCGTTTTTGAGGGAAGGGGAAAAGAAAAAGAGATGGCTTTGTTTAAGAGCTTAGACCCAAAAGACATACAAAGGTGGGATCAAAATCATTTGAATGCAAAAGTGTTTTTGAACAAAAGAAAGCAAAGGAATATAGATGGTTACTTCCGGCTCACCCAATCAAACTTTTTCTTCTAATCTAAATCAACTAACTTTGTTTGCCCTAACATATATAATCAGCCTCTGTCACAAAAAAAAAAAGTCAGTTGTGTAAACCAATTCTTTCAAGACAGTGTGTGACAAGATTGGTCAAAATGTGTATGCTTTAACAAGGACCAGACCCCAGATGATTCTAAAGCATTTGTGTTTGCAAGAAAAATACATCTTAAATCCGAACAGTCTCTCTATCTCACTTGATAAAGATTCGAGATAATGTAATATCAGCATTTGAAGAATTTGGCCTTATACAAAATGATTTGCATCAAAATCTAAGAAATAAGGTATTGTTTGTCTTGAGTTAGGTTGAAACTTATTTTGAATCTTGCATGAGTTGTAAAAGGTATACGTGTTCTGCATGACTTTTCCCAGTGGTTTCTATCAAATCAAACCCTTTTCCATGAATTTTCATGGGAACACATACAATAGACGAGCCTCTAAAATAACTAGTATTATTATTTAGCAATATCAAAATAAGACAGTCTCATGAAAAGTTTCAAAAAAATAATAATAATAAGACAGTCTCATCACAAAATCAAGTATTAAAAGCAATAAAAGGTATTATCTACTCAAAAGAGATTCCCATTTTTTTTTTTTTTATAGCTTTCGTAGCATTCGAAATAAGCGTCTTTATTCTCCTGAGCATGGCCATGTGGGAAATAAAAACGAATAGAAGAAGCAAAGAGAGAGAGAGAGAGAGATATGAGAATAGTTTAAGGCATAATTCTCCTTTGGATGGCCTAACTTTAAGAAAGAAAGATATAAACTTTAAAGATTAAAGGAGGAATGGAGAAAAGTTGCCCTAATTTTGACATGACAGCCTTCTTAATCTATTGTTATGAAACTTTTTTCACAACATGTTTCTTTTTATTCACAAAATGAATTTATTGCCTCGCATAACAAACATTACTCAATAACCCCACAATGTAAAAGAAAGGTTCGCTTTAGTTCAACTATATTTAAGTATTACTTAAGAATATAAACCGGTGCTATATATTCTTCATCATTTCTTCCCTTAATTTTTAAAGAATTTAAGGTAGCAGCATGATATGATCATGGATAGCACTAAGGATATGGAGAATGAACCGGAGCTTGAACCAGAAGGAGCTAAGCTTGTTACTGAGGAAACACTTGAGCAAGGCGAAATAAGATGTTATCCAAACCACTATGGTTTTGATATGAGCTCAAGAACCTCAACAAATGGACAAGTGATACATTTACACTCTTTTCCTTTACTTCAGTCTTGTCACAATGGGTTTTCAAAGTAAGGTGATATGATCATGGATAGCTCTAAGGAGGAGAAATTTGAATCGCAGCTTGAACCTGTGGATGAGCTTGTAGCAGAGGATGTTCTTGTCACACCAGCTGGTCCAATGACTCGATCAAGAGCTAATAAGTTTAACCAAGCTGTTGGAGGATTGCTTAATCAAATATAGAGCCAACCTGATCAAGACAGCAAGTACGGAGGTAAAGCTTGTCAAATGACTATGATTTTGATTCAAGCTAAGTGATTTCAACAAATGGGAAAAGTGTCCCAGTTGTACTCTTTTTCCCTAGTCAAGTTTTGTCCAAATGGGTTTTCTTGACAAGTTTTTAATGAGGCAGCTGTTTCACTTCATAATTGCCTATTTGTTGAATCAAAAAGCCAAAGGCCTGTAACACCAACTTAAAAATGTCCAAGGCATGGGAAGAGTCATGTTTTATTCAAACTTATAACTATTGCTTTGTATTTTCAAGATCAACCTTGTAAGTTGTTCCAAGGCATGTTCTTTTTCTTTATAAGTTCTGTATTCTGTTTCTAAACAATCTATCTATCTTTTTATCAAAAACCTCTTTTAAGATTAGATCAAGGTAAATCAAAGTTTCTCTCATAAACTTTGTGTGACCATTCGATCAATCGGTAAATCAAGAGTCCTTCCCCAGCTCTTGTGTAACCCTTCATTCCATCATTGATCCATTCATTCCCTTGATGAATCTTGAATCTGGATCTATTCTTAACCTACCAAAGTGTCGATCTAAGTGGGATCATATTATAAGGTTTGTAATTAGGCTTATGTATCACTTCAAACCATCCATTTATTGATCTAATCCAAGGCCAACTTTACAACTCTGTAAGTCTGCAACTTTACAACTCTGCAAGGCTGCAAGTTTACACATCTGCAACTCTCCAACTTTACAACTCTGCAACTCGGCTGGAAGATCAAGAGTTGTGTTTTCCAATTTTCTTTTAATGTTTAGTCAAGGATCATGTTCCAAGACTAAAACCTTACTTCTCTTCTCTCTTTATAACTCTTGTGTTCTGAAACTTCATTTCTTATCAAACATTTAAATCGAAAATCTCTCTCAAATTTGTTTGATCCGAGAAGTGTGTAATATTTTCTCAACTTGTTCTTTTCTTAATGCGTAAAAGCTAAGCTAAGTTCGAGCTCATAGTCTAAGAGATTTTCATTTTTCTTAGAAGAGCAATTTAATCCATCTCTTGTCTGTTCATCTTCTCACCCGCTACTACCATTCAAATCCGATCATTTGTCCATCATCAATCCGCTTATTTTCAAGCCCAAAACCTACGAAGTGTGTTTCTTGTGCATAGATTCTCATGAGGAGTCTATCAAGTGGTATCAGAGCCACTTCGTAATCAGGTTTTGTTGTTTTAATTCTGAATTTTTATTTTTTCTAGATTTCTTATCGATCTTGTAAACATTGTCATAAATAATTAATTTGTTCTAAAATTGCAAAATCAATTGAATCTGAACCTGGAATGAGTCTGGTTATTTTAAAAAATAGTTCTAGAATTTTTGAAAACGTTTTGCTATTTGATTTTGACCGATCAGTTGACTGTGTCGATTTTGGCTGTTCATCTTCTAGATCTAAATTCGATTAAACTTCCAAAGATGTTTTTACTTGTTAGATCTTTTGATAGGGAGACGATAATGCTGGAACTGGGAACACGACAAACAACACGATAATTGTTCCCCACACTCCAACAATAGTAGCCGCAGCGGTGACGCCTAAGTTCCTGACAGGCATAAAGGCGATGCTAGAGACGTTGCTTCAAAGGACAGAGGAGCAGGAGAAATCATCTAAGAACTGCGAGTCCTCTCAACAACAGAACGGGTATGCGACAGAAATGCAGGTATATTTAGACGACCCATGGCGCGAATAATTCAACTATCCTTGGATTTTACATCTCGAGTGAGAGTGCCAAGATGGCAAGGTCTGCCTCCTCCTCCTCTGCTAACTCCGCAGGGCGAGCAAGACACAACTGCTTAAGCTGACACTGCACAACCAAACGTCGCGGCAACTACGACAACCTATCCCGAGAATTTGAGAGTTGAACGTCATCCAGAGAACGTCGCCACTAGTAAAACGATGACTAGCACTGAATGAGGCAATGCCAACACAAAGCGAGAGCAAAGCTTTGAAGATGAACAAGAATACCTGACCTGGTCAGAGCGGTCCGAGCTCGAAAAAGAACAAGAAAAAGCTTTCAGGCTCAGAAGGTTGAATTGGCTAAGATGCGGCTTAGCATGGAACGAGCAGCTGCTAAGATGAGAAGCATTCGGTCGGAAAAGCACAAGGCCGTCAGCAAGGCACCCAAGCTTGATCGGGTACTCGAGGAGGTCGAGAATACCTCTTTCACAAATCATATCAAGCGACTCAGAGTCTCCGATCTAGGACGAATATAATTACCATTCTACGAAGGTAAGACTGATCCCTCTGAGCATTTGATTGTGTTCACAATCGCGCTTGGACGAGATAACTTCAAGGAAGACGAAGAAGACGTTGGACGCTACCTCCTCTTTGTCGAGCTCTTTAATGGTTTTCCAAGCTGGAAAAGAATTACATTGGCAACTTCAAGTAGTTGTCCGCATCATTCATGAAGAACTACGCCATCTTCATCGAGCCAGAGACATCTGACGCATATCTCTGGACTCTATGGAAAAGTCAGAACAAGATAATAAGAAGCTTCATCGAGCGCTTCAAGATGGTGCTATCCAAAGACAAGGGCGTCAACAATAAAAATATGCTCCAGGCGATTAAGAAGTATTTGTGGTGCGACTCTGATTTTCGCTGAGAGATGATCTTGAATAAGCCCACAATAATCTAAGATGCTCAATGACTGACTTTACGACAATTGAGGACGAGAGAAACGTCTTCGACTTAGCTCCAACAAAAGACAAAGTCCCCACCCCATCCTCATACTTCTCAGAATAAGCCAAATGCTAAGAAGAGTAACAAAGGATCAGGATTCGTGCACTATGAATTCGAAGGCACTCATAGTTTCTATGTTGAATCCCAAGGTTTTAGCAGAGGATGCAGTTGAGGTCACGGTAGCTGGTCAAACACGTGGACAAGAGATAAAAACAACTATGGCGAAGAAGCATACTGCGAGTACCATAAATATGTTGGGCACTACGGCGAAGTGCCGTACCCTTGGCTTGAAACTTGCTGCTGTGCTAGCCGCTGGAAAGCTTAAAGGTGACATTGAAATTAAGGATTTCGCGATGGACACCAACGAGCAGCAACATGCACAAGACGAACAGCCTGCACCTTGAAGGCAAAACAACGGACTAGCAGGAGGCGAACCTCGTCGCGACATACTTATGATAATTGGAGGATTTCATGACTACTCAGATACAGTGGCTTCTATAAAAACGTACCAGCGGAGAGCCAAAGTCAGCAAAAATTTGGTTAAGCCATCCAAGCTGCCAAACTAAATAATTTCCTTCGAAGAATAAGAGACAGCTGGCATTGATCGACCTCACAATGACCCCCTGGTGGTCAAGCTCGTTGTCAATGACTTCAACGTGTCTTGGATCCTCATTGATACGAGGAGCTTTCTAGAGGTCATCTCCTGCAAAATGCTCAAGAAAACGAACGTCGACCTCAACCTCGATGGAAGACCAACACCAGTGACAACGTTACTCCGGAGAGACAACTACGGCTATAAGACCTTTCCAGTTTCCTGTTCAAGCTGGCGGGCTGACCAAAATTGTGAAATTCGCTGTAGCAGATCATCCAGCTATCTACAACATCAACTTAGGGTCCTTATGGATAATTTCGATGCGCGATGTGCTATCCACTTACCACCTCTGCCTAAAATTCCCACCCCAGGTGGTGTGAAAACAATTAGAAGAGACCAAATGGAATCCCGCATTGGATTCTTTGATGTGTACAAGCTTAGGAACCCCATTAGAGAACTCAAGGAAAAGACGAAAAAGAAATCCAAGCAAAATTAGCAACACAAGGACGAGTTATCTAACAAACACATAGGCAGCTCATCTTCAGATGGGTTCAGTTGCCCTCTTCCGAAAAGAGGGGGGGAGAGTAGGGTATGTATACTCGTATACTCCCACCTTTCTTCCTAAACTTTCTTGCAAAAATTAAACAAAGCAAACTACTTTGAAACAGTTTCACTTGTAATATCTAAATCTTAACAAAAGTAAAATTCTTTCAAAAATATTTGTATTTACATCCTCCGTGGATAAATGTAAGTCTTACTAGAAACATACATTCAAATTCGCTGCTGGCCACAGCGACGGTCTACTGCATAAAATTCAGATCTGACTATTACATCCCTAGCAGGATTAACAGCGCTATACAAATGTATAATGTTCATTACAAGAGCGGATGCGTTAGAGTGAAATGTGTCTGTAAACCCAAATGTTCATTTCGAAACCCAACTAAAGTAGCGTTGGAAGCTTCACTAAAAATTATTCACGACCAAAGGGAAAATGCTCACGGTAGCATGGCCGTAAACCAAAGTTTTTACTCAAAACCCAACAGTCTTGAATGTAAGTCAAAAAGTGAAAAACATGTTCATTATAGGAGCGGATGCGTTAGTCAAAAACGTGTATGTAAAACCAAATATTCATGTCGAAACCTAACAAACATAGTGTTGGTAACTTTGTCAGAAAATACTCACTACCGAAGGAGACATATTGAAAATAACGTAGCTATAATCTCTGGATAATATTCACTACCGAAGGAGACATATTGAAAATAACGTAGCTATAAACCGGAGTGGTTATAAAAAAATATCCAACTATCCAAAACGTAGGTCTTAATACAAAGAAACATACTCGCTGCTAGAGCAGAATTATTGATGGCAACAGTTCTGTAAACCAAGGTGATAAAAAAAATTGCATACCATATCATTACGTTTTTAACTAAGGTTAAAAACAAAGCAAAACAAAGTGTCAAGAGACGAAAAAAGTCATCCAAGCGACAAGTGTAAATAAAAGGGTAAACACCACCCATGTAGAGTAAAACCAAAAAAAAAACAAACTAAGGAAGAACTCGAATCTGAATCAGCCTCCTCGCGAACAAGCGTAGGTACGCCAGGAATTCCTTTGTTGAATCCTGAACTCCCAAGGATCTCCTTGAGTTCACGCACATGCGTATCGAATACCTCGTTGGCAAGTGACAAACGTGCCTCTTGCTCTTTGAGAGCAGTAAGCTCATCACCCAGATCAGACGCCTTGTTTCTCTAAAGCAGCTCCACGAATTCGATGTTGCTCCGAACTTGGGCAAGATCATTAATATCGATCCTCGGCCGATCATTGATCACCTTAAGCTATTCTCTAGCACGGTCAATCCTTTCCTCGTACTCCGCCGCCAACTCGCTCTTTGCTTGATCAACAACTCACAGAACAGCCGCATCATGAAGCTTGGCCGCGACGTCTAAGCGGGCAGTCAAATCAGCAACTTCTCGCTTCAAGAGTTTCCTCTAGGACTCAGACTCAGTAAATGTGTCATCTATCTCGCGATGCTTGCCCTTAGTTTCCTTTAAAGCACCTTCCAAGATAGCTACTCGACCCTCTGCATCACGTTTTAGCTTCTTGAACTCATCACAGGCTTTCTGAGCGCTAGTGAGCAAACAAGTCTGCGAGCGGGCAGTCACCTCGTAGTCAATAACAAGTTTGTTGAGCGATGAAAGGAACTGCCAAAAAACAAACAAGTTGTCAGATTTAAAACCAAAGAAGAATGCTGCAGAATTTTTCAAAAAATTTGTACAGTCATGCAATGAAGGGTCATGCTCGAATAAGCATCTTTCCTCGAGATTTATCTCTAAGGTGGGAACTCAGTTCTTGGGAAGACGATCATCGACAAGTGAGACACTGCTATAGCACTACTGCAAAATAACTCCCTCGAGTTAGTACTTTTCTCTCTATCTCCTTGAACACGTTTGCGACCTGACTCCATTGCGTCATCCCTCTTCCTTGCATCATCGTTATGTCTTGGAGACGACTCAGGACAATGACAAGTGATGATATCAATGTTTTGGTCAAGCTCAGGATGACGTGACTTAGGCACAAGGGTAGCGGTAGTACCAACTCTAAGAACTGACGGCGATAGTTTAGTTTGCTGTCAACTCTAGAAACTTGGGCAAGATAAATAATATCGATCCTCGGCCGATCCTTGATCACCTTAAGTATCTCTCTAGTTCGGTTAATCCTCTCCTCGTACTCTGCCGCCAACTTGCTCTTTGCTTGATCAACAGCTCGCAGAACAACTGATCCTGAAGCTTGGCCGCGACATCTAAGCGGTCAGTTAAATCGGTAACTTTTTGCTTCAAGCTTTTCCTCTCGGACTCAGACTCAGTAAATGTGCCATCTATCTCGCGACGCTTGCCCTTAGTTTACTTCATAACAACTTCCAAGGTAGCTTCTCGACCCTCTGCGTCACGTTTTAGCTTCTTGAAATCATCACAGGCTTTCTGAGCGCTAGTGACCAAACGAGTCTGCGAGCGAGCAGTCACCTCATAGTCAACATCAACTTTGTTGAGTGAAGAAAGGAACTGCCAAAAAATAAACAAGTCGTCACATTTAAAACCAAAGAAGAATGCTGCAAAAATTACAAAATTTTTGTACCGTCATACAATGAAGGGCCATGCCCGAATAAGCATATTTCCTCGACATTTTTCTTAAGTTGTGAACAAAGTTCCTGGGAAAACGATCATCGACAATTGAGACGCCTTTATAACACTACTGCCAAATAACTCCCTCGAGTTAGTGCTTTTCTCTCTATCTCCTCGAGAACATTTGCGACTTGACTTCGTAGCATCATCCCTCTCCCATGCATCATCGTGATGTCTCGGTGACGACTCAAGACGAAGATCAGTGGCGACATCAATGTTTGATGTTGTAAAGTGTACATACAATCGCAGTAATATATGGGGTATCAAATCCACAGAGACCAAGGTTACACTATGAGATTATGAGATTCTAATTCAAAGCTAAGATAAAATATAGGTTTTAGAATTCGCAGCGAGCAGGTGCTCGATATAACAAAATGATAAAACGGTATTTAAATCAATAAAACAAGCACTAGGTCAAGGTGATTCTCCGGTGATTTCAGATTATGGACTGAGCAACTATTCAGGAATTAAATAAATGCGGTCTAGAACTCAAACATAAATTTAATATTGCTCCACTGTCATGATGTATCAATATCTTTATCCAGCAACCTAAATGCCTAAACTGTCGTTTGGATTTAGTAATGATGCAGACAAGCATTAATGAATTGGTTCAATTTGTTTACAATCGATGGTAACAATCAACTGTCGTTGGTTACACACCGATTGCTCATCAATGGCTTTTTCTAGCAACCTATAACACTTTTGATGAATAGATTCAACATAAAATTCAGAGACTAAGCGATCAATTCAGTCTAAGCATTAAAAATCCCTATTGATGAAGACATAAGATTCGGCCCTATTTGGCTCAACCACTAACAATCCTAAATCACCATTGAAATCACCTTAACCTAGCAAGAGGACTACTCGGCCATGGAAAAATGCAACACAACAATCATTGAGAAGAAACTCATAACGAAATTATAGAGATAAAGAGTTTAGAAATTCTTCTCAGAATAAGTTGGTGACTAATCCGGATTGAACAAGTGAACCCACAGGCAGTAGCAAAATCGGTATGGCAAAGGTGCAACAAAAGTTTCGGAATTGAAATCCGAACCGAAACAATGAAGAACAATGAACCGAAACTTTGAAGAACAATAATTTTATTCAAACTTAGAGAAAAAGAACGCAATTGTTTTTGATCGTGAACGTGATCATCTTCGGAGAAGAATAAATCCTCCTCTTAAATACAATATAACCAAATAAAATAAAATCTCAAATCCCTTAGAAAAAGAAAACTAAATAAAATCCTCATAATGAGAAAGAGTGATTTTCTCCCTAATAGAAAGGGATTTTCTTTGACTCATTTAAAAGGAGATCGTGTGGGCCCCCCTTGGCAGCGGCGGCCTCAGATTTATTAGGTCAAATTCTGGAGCTTCTGACCGAGCAGGTGCTCGCACAACTAGGAGCAGGTGCTCGCTGGGTGAAAAGTCTCTTTTTGCTCCAATTCTTCTCCTTTTCCCCAAATAGCTCCAGCAACTCCAATCCATGCTCTAAAGCCTCCTAGAACCTGAAATGACCCAAAAAGAACTAGAAAAGACTCGAAAAAGAATAGAAAACAATAGGTAAAATAGGCTAAAATCCTAATATATCAAATCCCCCGGACTTAGACCTATGTTTGTCCTCAAACAAAACAAAACCAAGAACGGAAAAGTGGCTGAAGATCGCATGGAATTCACTCGCTTGTTGGAAAGATTTTTGGACTTCATACTTTCGTCACCGGGCCATATAACATGTATCGTAATTACCCATGGGGTTCATAACCTAACCTTAGTCATCCACAACTTATCAAAACATTGGGATCCTCAATATCATCTCTTAAATGGATTAATGAAAATGAAAGTACACTGATCTTACCCAAGGGGAATCGTTTCAAGGGGTGCCGACCTCTTCTAACCAAGACCATCTCCCGTATACTCCTTTTCTCAACTCTTTTCCTCTCTTAAAATTAGTTATTATTATTGGTTTTATTAGTTATATATTATTATTATTTTTTTATTTCTTTTTTTTTGTGTGTTTTACATCTCCATGAGGTCACAGAAGAGATACGGGTTTACGCATCGTCCCCAGGTTCATAGAGGAGTTTTTTTTTTTTTTTTTTTGGGAAGAATCTCCATGAGATCGCAAAGGATACACGGGTTTACGTATAGTCCCTTGGGTCACTTCGATCCTTTTAGTTTCCCTTACAACATGCTCTCTTGAGGTCACTAAGGATATACCTGTTTACGCATAGTCCTTAGGGTCACTTGGGCATGTTGCTTTGAATAAAGAGAGGAGAGTTAGAGAGTAAAGAGTATACTTAATGGAGAGTTGCGGTGTCTTACACGGTTCGAAAGAGTCTTGCCCAATGAACATCAAACCCCTGAGAGAGAAATTAAAAGTCAAGATTAGATACCAAATAAATTTGAGATGACATTGGATCAACCTAATTCCGATAAGTGTGGAAATGTTTCAACCACCCATAACCTTTCTGAAACAGAACTTTGGCCACGCTGTGAGTCATTCAAGTAATCCTTAGTCCGAAAATAATTCCAAAAGATCAAGTTCATTATTCCAAAAACAGACTCAATAAAAATCGAAAATAAGTTCTAAAAATAAGCCAAGTAGCACCACCTGACTAAGACACTTAGGACTGACACAACAACAAGACCGTTCCCCCGGACCTAAATCACACCGTCTCCGGTGTGAAAAAGTTCAAGAGATTGGCGACACACATAAAAACCAAAAACAGAAACAAATACGGATATAACAATGATGGTAGAGGGTGAGAAAAGATATCACCGAGTCGACGCGCCGTCGTCGTCGTCATCCGTCCCCCGCTTCTTGTGTCTCTGAGTAGGAGCTCGAGTGAGCGGGAGCAGGTGCTCGGTCTGTCGGGGCAGGTGCTCGATCGGTCGGAGCAGGTGCTCGTACATCAGGAGCAGGTGCTCGTACATCAGGAGCAGGTGCTCGACAACATCCCTTGGAGAGAATGTGCATCATCCGTTGCATCAGGCCGTTGTTCTTCTTCGTGGATTGGATCATCCATCTACTGTACTCAGCACCTCAGCATCATCAGAAATAGGAGGAAGATCAAACTCACCCGGCGAAGAAGTGTCATGGTATGTCAGTGCAAGGCGGGGGACTGAAGGACCAGCATCCTCGAAGTCATGTCGCGGCTGCCTTGAAGTGCTCCTTCGTGATGTGCTCGCTTGGGCAGCAGAAGATGTGCGGCTCGGGTTGGGGACTAAGTACTCTGGAGGCGGCTGGAAAGCTAGATCATTCATCGTAGAGAGCCGCATGATGGCCAAGTTGGGAAGCTCAATGTAGTTAGCTTCCTCGGTCGCACTGAGGAACTGATACGTGCTCGGCTTGGTGATGATCTTGGAAGCGAGCAGGTGCTCCATGTCGATCCGAGAGATCTCCAAGATGTAGGAAGCGTCAGATAAGTCCACCTTAAGGTGGCGAAACAGCGTGGTCAGCAAGCTCCCTATGCGCTCGGTTCTCTGCCTTGGGTTGTCCTTGATCGCACAGATGGTCTCAGCAAACCGAATGCCCAAGTTAGGCCGGTAGCTCTCGTACTGCTCCGTGTCTCCGTCTCCCATAATTGGTCCACAACCTAAAAACAACAACAAAAGCTCATTAAGGTGAACCTTATTACTCGCAGCTCGGGCAAACAACTTGTTGCTCAGGATCCTTGCAACGATGCGGATGGCGGGATGACGCAAGCGGTTCTGGCTTGCCGAGTTAGACGAATAGTCACCCGAAGCGATGAGACTCCAGAAATAATTTTTTTTTTTTTTTTTTTTTTTTAAATTTCTTATTTTAGGGAAAAAGGAAATTCAAAGTGGGCGCCCTGTCCCGATGTCCTGAGAAGGTGCTTGCGCCTGGTTCCTGGGGTGCTCGGCGAAAATTTTGTTTTTCTATTCTTTTTTTTTCCGCAGAACAAAAGTACTGAAAACACAAGTAAAATGTCAGTAATAAAAGGAAATTAAAAATCGAATTATGTACAAGAAACCTTACCGATGGGTTGTCTCCCATCAAGCGCTTGTTTTAAGTCGTTAGCTCGACTTTGTAGACCGTTCAAACTTGAGGAGGGTCGTTGAGGGGGATAGATCCACCTTCTCCAATGTATGTGTCAGCGAGATACGGCTTGACCCGCTGACCATTCACGACAAACTCTCCTCCTTTAGTGTCCAACAAAACTATGGCTCCGTCTGGTCTTACTTCTTTAATCGTGAACGGACCTGACCATCTTGACTTAAGCTTGCCTGGAAATAGCCTGAGGCGTGAATTGAACAACAAGACTTGATCATTAGGAGCAAATCTTCGGGAAGTAATCCTCTTGTCATGGTAAGCCTTGATCCTTTCCTTATAGATTCTAGAGTTGTCATAGGCGAGATGCCTTATTTCCTTCAACTCATGCAGCTGCATGGATCTCCTCTTGGATGCACTAAGGATGTCAAAGTTGAGCATCTTAACAGCCAATGCCGCTTTGTATTCCAACTCCACCGGAAGATGGCATGCCTTCCCATACACCAAATGAAAAGGCGTTGTCCCCAACAGAGTCTTATACGCGGTTCTATATGCCCACAAAGCGTCATCCAACTTCCTTGACCAATCCTTACGCGTGACACTCACCGTTTTCTGCAGGATATTCTTTATCTCCTTGTTGGAGATCTCAACTTGACCATTTCTTTGAGGGTGATAAGGAAAGGCTACCTTATGCATGATACCGTTCTTCTGTAACAAGTTCTCAAAGACCTTGTTGATGGTGTGAACCCCCATCACTCATCACCACTCTCGGGACCCCAAACCTCGGAAATATCACAGATTTGAACATCTTGACAACCACTCTAGCATCATTGGTCGGGCTAGCCAGCGCTTCAACCCACTTGGAGACGTAATCAACAACTACTAGAATGTACTTATCTTCGTACGAGGATGGAAAAGGTCCCATGAAGTCAATCCTCCATACATAAAAAACCTCCACTTCCAGAATGAAGTTCTGAGGCATCTCATTACGCATGCTGATGTTCCCCTGCCTTTGACAGGCATCACACTAAGCCACAAATCTATTCGCATCCCGGAACATCGTTGGCCACCAAAAACCAGCTTGTAATACCTTCGAAACCGTCTTGAATGTGGCAAAATGCCCAGCATAAGATGAACCGTGACAATGGTATAAAATCCCAGGGATCTCTGCCTCTGACACGCATCGTCTATAAAGTCCATCCGAACACTGCTTGTACAAATACGGCTCATCCCAAAAATACCGCCTCACATCGCGGAAGAACTTCTTTCTCTTTCTTCCCGTTAGGTTCTCAGGAATCTTATCAGCAGCCAAGAAGTTAGCAAACTTACCAAACCAAGGGATATTTGGAGGTTGTGCACTCTGAATCATTCCGCAAAAGAATACTTGAGTAGGTGCTCGATCCTTCGGAGAAGGTGCTCGATAGGGTGGTCGGAAATTATCACAGATATCGATAAAATAGATGTGCTCATCCGGTAGACTATCATCCATAGGCGTCTCATCTTCAACTTGTAGCCTACTCAAATGGTATGCAACTCCATTTTCGGACCCTTTCTTATCTCTAATCTCAAGATCAAACTCTTGAAGCAACAAAATCCACCTCAACAATCTGGGCTTCGCATCCTTCTTGGTTAGCAAATAATTCAATGCGCCATGATCGGTGTGAATCTTAGACCCGACGAGGTACGATATGAACTTCTCAAAAGCGAAAACAATCGCTAATAACTCCTTCTCGGTAGTAGCATACCGACATTGAGCATCATCCATCGTCCGACTAGCATAATATATCACATGGAGTTTCTTGTCTTTCCTCTGACCCAGAACAGCTCCCACAGCAAAATCACTCGCATCAGTCATGACTTCAAACGGTAGTTCCCAATCCGGCGGTTGTACTATCGGTGCGCTTACCAAGGCACCCTTGATGGTGTGAAACGCCGCCAAACAGTCACTATAAAAGTCAAACTTCACTTCTTGACACAGCAATCTAGTGAGGGGTCTAGCGATCTTGGAGAAATCCTTGATGAAACGACGGTAGAACCCAACATGTCCTAGGAAGCTTCGGATTCCCTTAACCGTAGTAGGCGGTTGTAAACTCATCATCACCTCTATCTTAGCCTTGTCAACTTCGATCCCTTTCTCTGATATTCGGTGTCCCAGCACTATCCCATCTCGGACCATGAAGTGAGACTTATCCCAGTTGAGAACAAGATGCTTCTCCTCGCACCTTTGCAACACCCTGCACAGGTTAGACAAACACACAGAGAAAGAACTCCCATACACAGAAAAGTCATCCATAAAAACTTCCATAATATCCTCATTAAGGTCAGTAAATATGGACATCATACAACGTTGAAACATTGCTGGGGCGTTACACAAACCGAAAGGCATGCGGCGGTACGCGAAAGTGCAATAAGGACATGTGAACGTCGTGTTCTCTTGATCGTCCGGGTGGATAGGGATCTGAAAGAAACCTGAATAACCATCTAAGAAACAGTAATAAGGATGGTTAGCTAGACGTTCAAGCATCTGATCGATAAATGGTAAAGGAAAATGATCCTTACGAGTAGCAGCATTCAATTTCCGATAATCTATACACATCCTATGTCCGGTTACTGTCCTAGTCGGTATCAATTCATTCCTATCATTTTTAATTACCGTGATTCCTCCTTTCTTAGGCACAACATGCACAGGACTGACCCACTTACTATCAGATATAGCATAAATCACCCCAGCCTCTAGAAGTTTCATTATCTCCTTCTTGACGACATCCTTGAGATTCATATTTAACCGTCTCTAATGCTCGACATAAGTCATTGATTCATCCTCTAGGTGTATTCTGTGCATGCATAAGTCAGGAGATATCCCAGTAATATCATCAAGTGAATATCCTAGAGCCTTCCTATACTTCCTCAATTCACACAAAAGCAAGGTAATCTCTACATTGTTCAATTCAACATTCACTATAACAGGATACGTGGAATTAGGACCGAGAAATGCGTACCTGAGCTCTGCTGGGAGGGTTTTCAACTCGAGCTTTAGAGCTTTCAGCTCGCTCCAATCGCCACAAGCAGTCGGAATTTAGGGAGCAGGTGCTCGGTCAGCCCGAGCAGGTGCTCGCTGGAATGTTTGCTGACTCCCGATTTCTGTGCCCTCTCATAGACTCAAAAACTCATCTTCTTTCTCCACTCGGATGTTAGAATCCAG
This sequence comes from Draba incana, assembly GCA_963576765.1. Classification (NCBI taxonomy): domain Eukaryota; kingdom Viridiplantae; phylum Streptophyta; class Magnoliopsida; order Brassicales; family Brassicaceae; genus Draba; species Draba incana. The sequence continues at coordinate 13,987,760 of OY755216.1, read as the reverse complement.
AAACTTAGCAAATCCTTGGGTATCTTCACTCAGAAAACCGTGTTCACTCTCGACCTTTGTCAATGCGACTTCAAGTGGGTCGTTTGCTAAAATCTCTTCAACCACATCCTCTGACATATTTGATCCGTCGTAGATAACAAACGTCTGCCCATCTATCATCGATTTCTTGAGAAGCTTACTTATCTCGAACCGAACAACCATGTCTCCTAGTCGGAGATCCACTATGCCTCCTTCGACATCAATGATAGCTCGTGCCGTGTTCAGGAAGGCTCTGCCCAAAATCAGTGGGTCCATTGGTTCTTCATCAAGCTCTAGAACCACAAAATCGGTTGGGATTAAAGTATCCTCAATTCAGACGTGCACGCCCACCAGAAGCTTTGTAGACCGATCTGCAAAAACTAAGGAAATCTTAGTCGGTTTGAAAGTAGTGAATCCCAGACGTTTAGCAACGAATAAGGCATTAAATTAATGCTAGAACCCAAATTAACCAATGAACATGCGAACGTGCACGGCCCAATCTTCACCGATATCACAAACCTTCCCGGATCACCTCTCTTTGTCACCACCTTACTCTGAAGTATGGCACTACATTCCTTAGAAACCATCATCACACTTTCCTCTTCAACAATCTTACCAGCAACCAATTCCTTCATGTACCTCTTGAGTGATGGTATCATTTGTACGACATCAACTAAAGGAAGCTTAACCGTCAAATCTTTTAGCATCTCCTTACACTTAGCATCCTCCAAATCTTTCCTAGATTTCTTGGGAGGTACTGGGTAAGGCACTCGAGGTACATAAACTCGCTCAGACAAAGTTTCTGGAATTTTCGCGGAAGCACCGTGGGCGAGCAGGTGCTTGGAAGCAGATCTGGGGTGCTCAGAATTTTTTTTCTCCACATCGGTTGGAACAGTACCCTGAGGTGTCCCTGAGCCTGAACCAAACTCCTTATGCTCATCTTTCCCAGAAAAATCGCTCTGTAGAGCCCGGTGCTCGGTAGTCTTCTCCTTAGCCTTAACATGAGAGTTCGTGATCGTAGGCGGTACCAACTTCTTTCCACTCCTCAACTCAATAGCATTCACTTGATATTCCTTCCTAGGATTAGCCTCACCATGTCCCGGAAGAGACCCAGCTGGTCTCTTGATAGCTTCGGCAGTTTGAGCTACTTGAGTTTCCAATTTCTTCACATGCGCAGTAACAGCCTCGTACTTCGCATTTAGATCATTGTACATGTGATCTACCTTGGCATTAATCTCAGTGGACGCCTTCTGCTGGCTAACCATCAGTTGCTGCATTAGACTCTTCAACTCGTCTTGAGATATGGGCGCGGTAGTAGCTTGTTGGGGTAGAGTGAATTGTTGTTGGTTCCCTCCTTGGAACCGAAATTCTGATTCTGGTTAGGGATGAATTGCTTCCCTTGAGTGTTGCTAGAGTAGAACTTCTGATATCCTTGGTTTTGTGTATTCTGATTCATACCTCCTTATTGCAGATAGACTTGGTCTTGTGGGTTCTCGACATTGGTGTTTCGGTAGGAGAGGTTGGGGTAGCTCCGATAATTAGGGTTAAACCCACGGTTCTGATATCCTTGACCACTCACGAAGTTAACCTCTTGAACTCCAGCATCTTCATCATCTTCAAACTCTTGAGGGATAAGCGTACCCTCATTCTCCTCCACAAGCTTTACTGGTCCTTGATTCTAGCGTAGAAGTAGATTAACCTTCGCTGTCAGCTCATCAATCTTCTGAGTGTCCATACTATTAACCTTCCTGGTTCTATCATACTCAGGAGCCTTGTTGTTAGAGCTTGCGGTAAGGTTCTCAATCAGCTCAAAAGCACCTTCTCTAGTCTTGGTCATGAAGTCTCCATTACTCGCAGCATTTAGAGAATTCCGATAATCCCATTCAACTTCATCATAGAAAATCCCAAGAATTTGCTCATCCTTGAAACCATGATGAGGACACTCCCTACGGTACTCCTTCAGTCTTCCCCAAGCTTCACAGAAAGCTTCACTAGAATGTTGTTGAAAGGATGAGATCTTGTTCCTCAAAGATACTGTCTTGGACTTGGTGTAGAAATGGTCCAAGAACGCAGCTCTAACCTCATCCCATGTCTTCAAAGAACCGGCGGGCAATGAGTTCAACCATCTAAGAGCTTTGTCCGAAAGTGAGAATGGGAATAACTTGCACTTCAAAAACTCACTCGGTACCCTCATTAGACCCCGTAGTGCTGCAGATTTCTTCGAAGTTCTCGATGTGGTCCATCGGTATCTCAGCCGGTAATCCATGGAACAAGTGTTGTTTCACCAACAAGATCATCTGAGGCTTGATCTCGAAGTCTTGCCTCTGAATTGCTGGTGAAACAATGGCCGATCGGTTTTGGTAGAATGCATGGGGATTGTCCGAATCCCCAATTCTCGGCTGTAGAGGTAGAGCACGTGGTTGATTCCTTTGCAACACCGCAATCTGATCCCTTAGCAGTTGTAACTGAGTGTTCATCTCTTCCTGATCAGCCATAAGATCCGGAGCAGGTGCTCGATCTGTCAGAGCAGGTGCTCGCCGGCGATTTTGACGTTCAAGACGGGCTAACTCTTCGTTCGTGTGACTGATTAGTTCTCCGTGCAAATTTTTTCTTGTTCTTCTATTGGTCATGCACCTGACACATAGCAAAAATGAATAAACAAAAACAAAATTCGAAAAATTCTTAGACTATAAATAAAATCAAAAATCAAAGGTAACGCAATTGGTCCTCGACAACGGCGCCAAAAACTTGATGTTGTAAAGTTTTAACCACAAATAAAATCCGCAAGTGTACAGACAATCGCAGTAATATATGAGGTATAGAATCCACAGAGACTAAGATTACACTATGAGATTATGAGATTCTAATTCAGAGCTAAGATAAAATATGGGTTTTAGAATTCACAGCGAGCAGGTGCTCGATATAACAAAATGATAAAACAGTATTTAAATCAATAAAACAGGCACTAGGTCAAGGTGATTCTCCGGTGATTTCAGATTATAGACTGAGCAACTATTCATGAATTAAATAAATGCGGTCTAGAACTCAAACATAAATTTAATATTGCCCCACTGTCGTGATGTATCAATATCTTTTTCCAGCAACCTAAATGCCTAAACTGTCGTTTGGATTTAGTAATGATGCAGACAAACATTAATGAATTGCTTAACAATCAAGTGTCATTGATTACACACCGATTGGTCATCAATGGCTTTTTCTAGCAACCTATAGCACTTTTGATGAATAGATTCAACCTAAAATTCAGAGACTAAGCGATCAATTCAGTCTAAGCATTAAAAATCCCTATTGATGAAGACATAAGATTCGGCCCTATTTGGCTCAGCCACTAACAATCCTAAATCACCATTGAAATCACCTTAACCTAGCAAGAGGACTACTCGGCCATGGAAAAATGCAACACAACAATCATTGAGAAGAAACTCATAACGAAATTATAGAGATAAAGAGTTTAGAAATTCTTCACAGAATAAGTTGGTGACTGATCCGGATTGAACAAGTGAACCCACGGGCAGTAGCAAAATCGGTATGGCAAAGGTGCAACAAAAGTTTCGGAATTGAAATCCGAACCGAAACAATGAAGAACAATGAACCGAAACTTTGAAGACCAATAATTTTATTCAAGCTTAGAGAAAAAGAACGCAATTGTTTTTGATCGTGAACGTGATCATCTTCGGAGAAGAATAAATCCTCCTCTTAAATACAAAATAACCAAATAAAATAAAATCTCAAATCCCTTAGAAAAAGGAAACTAAATAAAATCCTCATAATGAGAAAGAGTGATTTTCTCCCTAATAGAAAGGGATTTTCTTTGACTCATTTAAAAGGAGATCGTGTGGGCCCCCCCTTGGCAGCGGCGACCTCAGATTTATTAGGTCAAATTTTGGAGCTTCTGACCAAGCAGGTGTTCGCACAGCTAGGAGCAGGTGCTCGTTGGGTGAAAAGTCTCTTTTTGCTCCAATTCTTCTCCTTTACCCCAAATAGCTCCAGCAACTCCAATCCATGCTCCAAAGCCTCCTAGAACCTGAAATGACGCAAAAAGAACTAGAAAAGACTCGAAAAAGACTAGAAAACAATAGGTAAAATAGGCTAAAATCCTAATATATCTATGTTTCACTCAAGCTCAAGACGACGCGACTTAGACTCTAGGGTAGTGGCAGTACCAACTCTAGGAACTCACGGCGACAGTTTAGTTTAATGCGACGCTGTTGCATTGTTGTCTGCCTTCGCCTCAACAACTGTCCTCTCGCGCGCATATCACTTCTTCCTGTTACTTGATATTTCTGGTGAAGAATTCAACAAATGCGCTCCAAAGCGATGAACAAGTGCGTCTTTGACTCGGAGTAAAGAGAAATCTTTCTTCCAGCTAACCTCCTCAGCGAGGAAGGTGGCGTGAAGGTCAAATAAGTCCACAGGAAATTTGCCAACGCTACTTGGAACTATAAGACGATAAACAAGAACAAAAGGGTTAGGATTTGATTAATTTATAAACAAAACAAACAATGTCACTAAAAGTCAATAATAAGCATCCAAAAAGGAAAACGACGCGACTAAGTTTCCTACCAAAAATCCCCCATATCAACCAAAGTCTGAAAAGATGATCACGTCTGACAAGAAGAACAATTTATTCGCGCAAAGAAAATTTTGTTTCCCAGAAACGCTCTGGACGGGGAAAGTCTTTGATGACTTCAAGATCTACTTTGCCATTAATAGAGTAAAAAATTTTGTCCTTGCAACCTAACTTTTTAACCTTCAAGAGACTCAACAAGTGGTTTACTCCAAATTCGTAGCCGTACTCATAACTGCGAATCATGATCCCTACTAAACTGCGCATCTCGCGATATATTATCTGCGAAATGACAAGCAGTTTCCTACAGAGAAATTTGTGAATCGTTGTAGGAATCGGGAACCATAGAAAACAAGTCCAGAAGTAAGCTTCGTATAACATGAAGAAACCTTCTGGAGGATGGCCAGCTCGTTCGTCTGAATTAGGTTTGACTAACTCAACCCCTTTAGGAACGTTGGAGTAAGCAACAATAGCATTCAGAGAATCTAAGGTCGACTTGGTGGATCATGGCGCGTTAGGTTTTCTGGGTTTTGGACTTTTCTTCTTAGGAGCCTGCGAAGTCCCTAATTTTGCATCATCAACTACCTCCAGAGCTTTGCAGGAGACTGTATTTGTCGAATTGCCAGTGTCAGATTCTGAAGAAAGAGCCTTTTTCTGCCAAGTAGTAAACGATCAACAACCATCTCTCCAGAATCGTCTAAGTCTGAAACTGTTCCCAAATCATTTTTATCATGCTGACGATAAAGCAGTGAATCCGTAGAAGCAGAAGTCATTCTCTTCAATATATGTCGTTACTGCAATAAGAGTACATATACCATGAGCCACCACGATCCGGATCTGAAGCTTCTCCATCAACAGTCGGAGATGGGGATGAAGCTTTGTTCGACGGCAAGCTTAGCGTCCACATGATGGCGAGCTTGAACACAGAGGCGGCAACAGATCTTGATCGTGAGCGACGGCGAATCATGATGAGTCTGAGGACGGCGATGTTGACAGCTCTGGTTTTGTCTCGGAACTGACAACAATGGATCTCGATCTCAGAGGAACGATGACCGAACCAGTCATAGCTCGGCGACGGCGCGACAAATGGCGGCGGCTGAGCAGATCGCCGGCGAGGAGGAATAGGAAGATCAAGAAAAACAAAAAAAAAATAAAAGAAAAAAATATATATCTACATGCTACGCGACAAAATTTTTTTTTGATTTTACCTTTTTATTCAGGGGAAAGTCATTTGGTAAAAAAATATGATCCAAAAGAGGACCTATTTATATCCGGAGGAATTTCTAAAATCTCGATGGTTTTAGGAAAATTTTCATAAATTCTTGTAACGGGCCCCAAAGCTCAATAAAGCAAAGCCTGACAATCACATCAGTCTACTAAGCTAATTTTAACAACAAAAGCAAGTCCAAGAAAACACGATAGCATCGGTTCAATATGGAATAACTGCAACTTCTCGAATTCGATGATAAAAACGTCAACGTCTCCTTCATGGTCCATCACATCAAACTCAAACTATGCACCCAAAAAAGGCCCTAGGGCCAGACGGGATGATGACCCTTTTCTATCAGCGATTTTGGCCATCTCTCAAAGGGGAATTAATGGGTTTTATCTTGGATTTTTCTAGGTCAGGAGGTTTTGACATTCGGTTAAATCAGACAAATATTTGTCTTATCCCAAGATCGACAAACCTAGGCGGTTGAGTGAATTCAGGCCAATTAGCCTATGTAATGTAGGATACAAGATTATTAAAAACATTATGTGCTTACAGTTAGAGAAATTACTACCTAAGGTTATCTCGGAAAAATAGTCGCATTTGTGTCTGGGAGGTTAATCACTGATAATATCCTAATTGCTGAGGAAATGTTTCACAGACTATGGACTAATCCTTCTTGTTTGACATAGTTTATGGCAGTTAAAACAGATATGACCAAAGCTTATGACAGGATTGAATGGGATTTTCTAGAAGCGGTATTGGTTAAGTTAGGGTTCAGAGAAACATGGACATCGTGGCTAATGTTCTATGTTCGATCCGTCTCTTATCAGGTTTTGATTAATGGGCAACTACGTGGACAGATTGTGCAAAAGAGTGGACTAAGACAGCGCGATCTTTTATCCCCATATATATTTATTTTATGTACGAAAGTCTTGATTGCTAATGTCCGAAAAAAGGAACGGGAAGGTCTGTTGACAGATAGCTCGTAATAGCCCGCTAATTTTGCATCTACTCCTTGTAGACGATAGCTTGTTTTTCTGTAAGGCAGAAGACGAAGAATGTCAGGCAGTATTGGATGCACTACGGATATATGGAACAACATCTGGTCAGGAAATTAACTTTGATAAATCATTTGTTAAGTTCGGTCATAATATAACAGATGTAGTCAAAGCTAAGGTAAAGGGCATAATGAGAATTGATAAAGAAGGTGGAATGAGCTCGTATCTAGGAATACCAGAGAGTCTGGGTGGATCAAAGGCAAAAATATTTAACTTTATAAATGAGAGGTTACATGACCGGGTTAATGGATGGGCAGCTAAGTTTTTATCTAAAGGAGGAGAATAGAATTTGATCAAGTCAGTAGCCCTAGCTCTTCCTACGTATATTATGTCATGCTTTCGGTTACCACAGTTATTAGCGAATCAATTGACTGGTGCTATTGCCAAATTCTGGTGGATTTCTGGAGGAGGTGCTCGTGGCCTACACTGGCAGTCTTGGGATAAATTTTGGCTCTCGAAAGCTGAGGTTGGATTAGGTTTTCAATCTTTGACGAATTTTAATACGGCTCTATTGGCAAAGCAGTTTTGGTGATTATATCAGTATCCCAACTCTTTAGTGGCAAGAGTACTCAACGGGAGATACTTTCGGGATAAACATCCTCTGTTGGCAAAAAAAACCTTATTCACCCTCTTATGGGTGGACGAGTTTGTTATCAGCCAGGAACCTCTTATACAAGGGAAGTCGGCTTGATCTGGGTTATGGACATATGGTATCAGTTTGGAGGGATCCATGGATTCCGGATTATTATCCAAGGCCAGCGAGGGGACGAGGGAGCATCCTTCACCCAAATTTACAGGTGAATCATTTATATAATCGGATGACGAAGAAATGGCATATGCCTATATTGCATGAATTTATGGATCTACATGACATTCATTTAATACGTGGCATCGACCTGAGGCATTTTTCCCTGAAGGATAATTATATTTGGCATTTTACAAAATTAGGAGATATACGGTACAATCGGGTTATTGGCTGGCTAATAAGATACAACGAGAGACGAAACCAATAGTGATGAGTGAGCCAAGTTTTACTGTTCTCAAAGCGCATGTATGGAAAGTGCAATGTCCCACGAAAATAAAATATTTTCTTTGGCAGATTCTTTCAGGATCCATAGCTGTTCGAGAAGGATTCACCAACGTGGAGTGAATTGTCCCACAGTACATATGCGTTGTGGACTCGAAGAAGAAATAGTTAACCATACTTTTTTTGAATGCACCACAACTAGACAAATTTAGGCATTATTTCTATCCCCTCATGAAAGGACAAATCTGCAAATGTCGTCCATTTATGCTAAAATGGACCACCTTTTTTAGAGGTTGAAGGAGTGAGATATCATCAAGGGGGACCACAATATGTTTTCATGGGTTTTATGGTATATTTGGAAAACCAGGAATACAAAAATGTTTTCAGGGAGTGGAACCGGAACCAAAGGCCATATTTAACATGGTGGATAAAGAATTTTGGGCTTGGACAACTGCTATATCTTCGACCATAAAAGTCTTAAACCCGGAGATCGACACTCTAACTGTCGACTATTCATCTACTGATCCAACCTCTGGTGTGGGGTGGATATATTTCAAAGGAAATCACTATGTGGTTTTAGGGGCGCGAGGATTGCTCCAGCGCATATCACCACTACATTCATAAATGGAGGCGCTCCTTTGGGCGATATCTTGTTTGAATGAGCGAGGGCTGGAGTGCCAGCTTTTCGAGACATATAGCTCTGACCTGGTTGATATTATAAGACATCGAGAAAATTGGCCTGCTTTTTCGCTTCTTCCAGACACGATCCAGAGATTGACGACACACCTACCCAACTTCACCATATCAAAGATTGTGCGTTCGAATAATATTGAGGCGGACTGCTTAGCTCGTTCTACACGTTCTCATGCTATTGCTTTTTCATTTGTAAACTCTTATCCTCCGAATTAGGTAACCGATGTTGGAGGCATTTTTTGATTTATATATGTTTGGTTGACAATAAATAAATAAATATATATATATATATATATATATATATATATATGTTCCGAACAATATTTTTTAGGTGTGTTAAGGTTAGAGATTAACAACAGACCCACTATGTTCTTGACAAGTACCCTACTCGAGATAGATTGGTAAGTTGGTGATTAACAACTGACCCACTTCGACTCCTATGTAATCTGGTGTGTGAAAGTAGAAACCACCTTCTCTTCGACTACAACTTATCTTGGAGGATCTAGAACAACTTATCCGACCAATTCGTACCAGAATGATTGCATTTTAGCCTTGCAAAATATCACTCAACCCTAAAGAATAAAACTTGTCACCTTGATTGCTTGGCAGTGCAGTATTTACTTGATCTGACCGAGAGAAACAACTGCTTATACTGAAACACCTTCTAATCGATTGTGAAACAACCAGCTCTTTTATTTTATTTTAAATAATAAATAATTAACTCGAATTTTGTATTCTCATAAATACTAAACCCTCAACGGCTAATTCAACAATTACCAATACTCAGCGGAAAAACCAACAACTCAATTAAATCAAATAATTCCATTAAAACAATTTAATTCAATAAACCAAAATCCAATTCCAATAAACAAGTCAAACAACTCTAGCAACCTAAACACCAGATTCTACTAGACAGTAAAAGCACATAGAAGGATTCCTAATCTGCGATCTGCGATCTGCGATCACACATTCCTTTTACCTACAACACATGGAACAAAGAGTTTGTGATTAAATACTTAGTGAGACGATCATCCCGCCTACAAGCTAAGTATATCTAAACAATAGCAAAAATAACAATACATTTTAATACGGTCACACAGTGAAATGCACTGGTGTCGATCGACACAACCACTAGGTGTCGATCGACACAACCACTTGGTGTCGATCGACACTCAGGAAACAGTGGTGTCGATCGACACAACCTCTAGGTGTCGATCGACACAATATAAACATAGCTGTCGATGGACACTTCGGTCGTAGAAACCACCGAACAAACCTCTCCTCTCATGGCTTATTCTCACATTTTCCCAAACCCGAACCTGCACGAAAACTCAATTCACAAACACATAATCCATGCAGTAATTCAGATTCAACATAATTCAATCACCGAACCAATCACCAACGCATCACTATCCTATCAAACGATCATTACGATCACTACGGTTTAGACAAACCTACGGTCGCGCACTTACCTCGCTAAGAACGGATTGAGGAATGGAAATGCACAAACACACCTTTAACAGCAACTTCCTTCACCGGAAAACCACCAACAACACTTATCTAACGCTCGTGACACCCACACTAGCCTTAAGAACAAAAAAACGGCGAAGAAGGGTTCTCAAATCCCCTCGGTTCTCTCTTTCCCTCTCAACTCATGATTTTCCTCAACAAAACTCTGAAAAATGTTAAACTTCTGCGGCTGGAACCTTATATACGGGAACCTAGGATTCCGCACCTTTAACCGAGCAAAAACCAAGCGATTGAAAATAAACCGAACTAAGTCTGAACATTGGTGTCGATCAACACCCCAACCAAAAATACGATTTTTGGTTTTGGGATGTTACAGATTGACTCCATCATTACCTCAATTAACGGTCTTCTGTTAAATCAAGCTTTTCTATCTACGGCTTAAATCCTTCATTGTCTTCCCTCATGCTTCAATTGTGGTCCTCAACATCAATTGTATTTTCATTTTTACTCTTCACCTTGATGGGGTCTACATTGACCTAATCGGTTTTAAACCTCAATGACTAACCACAAGTGCATGGCAATTATAGTGTAGTATATTAAGGATCGAAGCTACTAGGAATTATGTGAGACAAAAGGAATGCAAAGAACTTTAAAAGTTAAATATAATGTTTTTAGGTTCCCTAGATTTGGAGTGCCTAGGATAGTAATCAGTGACGGAGGCCCGCACTTTATTAACAATGTGTTCGCTAATCTGCTCAGCAAGTACAGTGTTCAACATCGAGTTGCTTCTCCTTATCATCCTTAGAAAAGTGGGCAAGTCGAAGTTTCAAATAGGCAGATCAAAGAGATTTTAGAGAAGACAGTGGGAGTTACCATAAGAGATTGGTCTGCAAAGTTGGATTACGCGGTTTGGGCTTACAGGACAGCTTTCAAGACACCTTTGGGAACAACGCCGTCTCATTTACTTTATGGGAAAGCTTGTCATCATTCAGTTGAGATTGAGCATAAGGCAGCATGGGCAGTTAAAAAGATGAATTTCAATTATAAGCCGGCTGCAGAAAAGCATTTGATACAGATAAATGAACTGGACGAGATACAACATTACGCTTATGAAAACTCCAAGTTATACAAGGAGCGGACAAAGGCGTATCATGATATGAAGATCATCTCAAGGAAATTCGAACCAAATGACCAGGTACTCCAATATAACTCTCGTTTACAACTTTTTCTGGGAAATTACGTTCTCGTTGGTCTGGTCTTTTTACAATCAAGGAGGTTAGACCACATGGAGCAGTTGTCCTGATCAGCTCAGAAGGCGAGGAGTTCACTGTGAATGGCCAAAGGGTAGAACATTACTGGGCGAAAGCCGAGATTCCAGCAGGTTACATTATTCCTCTAGATGATGCACCTGTCGCCTAAGCCTAGACACAGTCAAGCTATTGACTGAAAACAAGCGCTGAGTGGGAGGCAACCCACTGGTAAGTATAATTATTTAATTTTATTTCACTTGTTTTACTAATTTTTTATTTTAGTTCTAAGTGTTTCAAGATTTATTTTAAAAAAAAAGGGCAATAACTAACTATTTCGAGTGACAGACCTGTGGATCGATTGGAACTAAAAGGAATCGATTGATCCATTTCCAGGTAAGTTTTCTTCTTTTCGGTCTAGTTAGAACCGGTTTACTCCGGTTCAAAATCACTTAATTTAAACTAAAAACATGTTTTCACTTGCCTTTTATCTGATTTTAAAGATCCAAACATGTTTTCCCCATTCTTCTTCCTCATTCCCGTTTTTAGAAGAAAAATTAAGCAAAATTTTGCTCAACCCTAACTTTTTGAGCCTATTCCATACAGATTTTCACCCTCTTTCTGAATCTATTACTCGTTTGTTCGATCTACAAGATGGTTTCCCCAGCAAACAAGAGACAACCAAGGACAAGGGTTTGCTTCTGGTTCTAATACCGCTGATCCGACTCCTAATTTGGTTAATGGTTGGCCCATGAAGCACGAAAAGGAGCTGATTAAAATCAACAGGAGATGGGACAAGGTACCTAAGGCAACACTTACGAGTAATAAGGTCGAGCATCAAGAAATTACTAATACTTGAGCGGACTACAATTCATTGTACTACAATGAATGGAAGCATGTGAAGCTTGATCAGACTAGGATTGTCGATTTTCAAGATATGAGGACCCTTGGTATTCATGATGAGGTTCTGCATTTATTGAAACATGCAAGTTTGGGTCATATTGCTTGCAAGCATTATCCTATGTACCCTGATTTCGTGAGACAGTTTTTCGCATCATTGCACGTTGTCCATACGGAGCCAGATGGAGATGACCATCCCCTTGAGGCACGGCAAGGTATCATGACCTTTATGATTCGTGGTAAAAGGTACCGAGTTTCGTTCTGTGATCTCTGTTAGATTTTTGGATTTGAGAAGCCGGATCACCAGTCTTCGGCACTTCAGTCAGATTTCCCTGGGCAGAGAGAGTTTTATGCATGCTTTAGAACAGGCGTCTATGACAGCAAGAGTTCTACTCAGACTGATGCTCGCCATCAAGCTCTACGATATTTTGTTCGTGCGATTGCTTGTATATTTTTATCTCGCAACAAGCAGAGTAAGCTGCGATAGTCTGAGCTGGTTTTACAATACCTTGCTCTTTGGAGAGACATTACGACTGCACCTGTTATAGACATTGGTATCATCATGGGTGGGGTCTTTGCGCATTATCTACTGTCTTTGCAGCGCACACCCTTCACCTTCACTAAGAGCAGCAAGGCGGTAACTATTGATAGTCTCTTGACTCTGATTTTTACCTTTTGTGGCGTGGACTTCAAGGGATTTAGATCACTGAGCGAGCCTTGCACTATAGATCTTGCTTATCTTTGCAGAGTCACCTAGCTTATGCCAGGTCATATGTGTTCTGACCGTGATGCGTCTAAGGTCTTGCACTTGGTCAGGTTGCCCATTCAAGATTTAGCTTCTAGCGCGACTGACCCGTCTGTGCTATCTTTTGAGCATGATCAGACGTTTTGCTCGAGCTGCGAGTTCTTCTAGAGATCATGAGCGTCTACCTGGATATTCAGAGACCCCAGAGTTCCCCATGGACCAAGCGACATTTCAGCGTTATGTTTTTCAGGGCATGACTAGTGGTTGTGTTTGTTGTCGTCCTCGTTCTCGTTCTCAGACTCCTGAGCTTTCTGCTTCAACATTAGAGGAAGAGGATGAGTAGTTCTTTCACTTTCTTCATTTTATCCTGGTTTTATTTTTCTTTTCCTTTCTCTTTCATTTTCTTTTCTTTTGAGTCAGTTTTTCTTTTATTTGAGTTATTTTGTTTTTGCTTTAGTACTTTGATAAACTTATGAGATTATGTTATGCAGTTGCGTTTAATCATGGTTTCTTTGAGTGTCTAACAGTGCTAACCTTGAGAGACTAACTTAACTATGACGAGTACCACTGACATTATCCAGAAGCCGAATTTTGGTGAAAATTTTTGGATTTTCAGACCTGGTGTCGATCAACACCATCTATGGGTGTCGATCGACACCCCCAATTGGTTACACGATTCTCATTTGTTTTTCAATATTTTTCCATTTGTTTTTCTTTCTTTTACCAATTTCAGGATTTATTAACACTATGGACAGTGTTGTTTAAGTCTAGGGGAGGTAGTTGCTAACTTTTGTGTTCTATTTTGAGTTTTTATTGAGTCGGTCCAGTTTTTTTTTTTTATTCGGGTCGAAACTCCCCAAGTAGCTTGCTTTGAGCAGCACTCAAAAACCATTAGCAATGCAAGTTGGTTGGTTTTATTAGGTGGGTAACTGGTAGTGGATCGGTTTAACGGAGCTAGTTCAGACTTCAGGAGAATGCTAGAAAGGATGTTGCAAACTCCGCCCCTAATGAATCTCTAATCTCTTGTCTTAGGTGTTGGTAATCGCAAGATTTAATTTAGCTTCCAAACACTTGAAAGCGAGGACGGACCACTCGGAAACTTCTTCCTAAATGATGAATTCAACTGTCCTAGATCGAAACAAAAGCCTCAAGACCCTCTCCACAAGAAACAACAGTAATGAGCCCTGATCTAGTGAAATCGTAGAGATGCCACGGTATTAAATAAAGTCTACAGAAAAGTGTAGTTCAAGCAGAAAAGTGCAAGTCTGAAAATCAGCTCCATGGAAAAAAAAAATCTAGAAAGGGCATTGCATCTCTATGATATCCTCAATTGGATAAAAAATTTTGGAGGGAAGAGAGAAGATGAAATGCAGGAAAGTGTTAAAGGAAGTGAAAGAATCTAGAAGGTCCAGCGATCGATATTCCCTCGATGAGACCGCACTTAAATAATGAAAAGGATTTGCGATTGAAAGTCTAAGATTCTCTAAGGAGTTTGGAATCAATCTGGAGAACTACTAAGCGTCTAGGGACACATCGAATTATCACTAGATTGGCTTCGCAGGTATGTGGTTCCAAAATGAGTGATTACATGTGCTTTGCTTGGGGATAAGCAAAAAGCTAAGCCTGGGGGAGTTGATATATCATGGTTTTAACCCCTTTTTAGCCATGATATAAGTATGTTTTCAGAGTCTTTTTTGTGTTTTCGTATTGTTTTAGAGTCTTTACAGGTTTTAAGGCTTTTGGAGCATAACTTGTGGTTTTGGAGCATTTTGGCGCAACAAGGAACGATGCATTGAAGAATGCAAGTAGGATTGGAAATCCAGCCTTGGTGTCGATCGACACCATGAGATGGTGTCAATCGACACCCGATCGTGACGAGCAAATATACTAAGTCCGGCCCAATACGTTTTTAGACCTTATATATATGTTTTCTAAGCCATTGTTTAGACTATGCTTTTATTCTATTGAGACCTAGCAAGAGATTGATTCAGAGCTTTTAGGGAGACAAGTTCAGACTCTTTTCAGAGATTTCTTTGGACCCTTTTGTATAACAATCTTTATCTCTTTAATGCAGTATTATTCTGCTATTGTGGTGTTTGCTATTGTATGTCTGAGTAATCTATTATTTAGGTTTAGGGTTTTTCAAAGGCTGATGATAAATTGTTAAGAATTATATTACTGTTGGGATCAATCTAAATTGTGTTTTTCACCTTGATAGTTTTAATTCTGCTTTAGGATTGATCAACCTGATTTAGATATCATAGGTTAATTGATAGATGTGAAAGCATTGTTAGTTCTCTGGATTAATATCATAGGTGAGCAAGATAACTATTCACAAATAAATTTAGCTTAGTGATTTTGTGAACAAATCGAAAATGCCCGTTAATGCTTGATTAATTTTATAGAACTCGCAAAGAAAATTGGTTTTCTAGAATTTAGTCATAGATAGCTTCTGCAACTAAATTTGATTAGTTTTACAATTATTTTCGAGTTCTAGAACAGTTGTTAATAAATATCCCAACAGTAATTTAGTGCTTCAATTTTGAGTCATGCATGCGAATTGCCCGATGCCTAGCGCTTCGTTTTATTGAATTTAATAAATATGTTTAGTTTTAATTGCTTAATTTACATTAATCGTATTTTACTTAGCTTAATTTAAAATGGAATTTTATTGTGTGATTCTTTTCTCTGTGGATTCGATCCTTAAGTACTATACGATCTCTTAATTTGAGAGAGTAGCTCAGGATTAAATTTGAGCATATCATGAATACAAGGGGGGGGACCAAACCTCATTCGAAGGATGAATCGAATCGGGAATGGCCATTCAAACCGATAGAGAGTGGTAAAAATGGGAAGAAAATCAGTTTAAATGTGTATATGGTGACCATGATAATGTATATCTAAATCTTAAACAAAAAATTAAAGTCAATATTAGGTTCAATAAATTAGGAATGGTTTCAAATCAAGCACACATCAAGCGTAACCATGAATTCCAAGAAAAGATATTAAGGTGAAACAATGAAGGCTTTATCATCAATTCATCTAAGTAATGAAATGCATCTAAGTTATCATCAAGGCATTATAACAAGGATTACCTTAAATGCTAAGTCAAGAATTCCTACTAGGCATGTTCAACCATTGTTCCCATTTGATATATATATATATATATAATGCAACCTATAATGCAACTATATGCTACTAGTTAAGTTCTTGGAAGCAAAAAAAGAAAACTATTTTTTTTTCTTTGCACTAGTGGAAGAATGCAAAAGACACAAACAAAACAAACGGAAAGTTTATCAGCAACAGAATTGTATCCTCCCCTGGACTTATCTCACAACGTCTCGGTGTGGTAAGTATGCCGAGTAAAGGAATTCCAAAACACACGCAAAAGCAAGAAAAATAGTACATAGAAATGCATGCATCATTATTAGTAGATAAGACAATGGTGAAAGGGTACTTGGTTTAGTGGCGGCGGGAAGAGAAAGATACGCTATGGCATCGGTATCTCGAGCTAGTAAGTTTGGCGGTGGACCAACCCTGCCGACCGACCCTTGCACCAAAAACGGTCGGTCGGAGCATGGCAGAAGGTATATGCTGCTTGTGGGCGATCCGATCGACCTCTTCGACCGACCTCTACACCCAAAAAGCTCGGTCGAAGAATGGCAAAAGCTTTGCTCAGCTTCGTGGAATCACGACCTTCCGTTCTGACCAACCACTGCATCAAAAGTGGTCGGTCAAAACCTAACAAAACAATTTTGGCTTGTTTTCACTTTTCATACTTGGTCATTTCTCATCCATACTTCTTTCACCTTGTTCATAAGCTTAAAACCAAAAAAAAATAGCATAAAAGGGACTAAATTAAAGCAAATATATACAAAGGATACCATGGGAATGCCTCCCAATTGCGCTTGTTTTACGTCGCTAAACTTAATGATTGAGCCGAATTAAGCGGTTTCGAGGTCAGAGAGGATGATTTTTATGTTTTTCTCAATCGATAATTCACATGGTAAGCTTTGCAATGTTGACCGTGAACAGTGAACTCTTCCATGGATTCATTACTTAACACGATTGCACCATAAGGTCTCACTTATTTGATCGTGAAAGGACCCGACCATCTTGACTTAAGCTTCCCGAGAAAGAATTTCAATCTCGAGTTGAAAAGCAATACTTGATCTCCCAATTTGAATTCTCGTTTCAAAATCTTCTTATCATGAAAAGCCTTAGCATTGTCCTTATATATATGCGAAATCTCGTAAGCGTTTTGCCTTATCTCCTCTAAGTCTTCAAGTTTAATCAACTTCTTCTTGACAGTCATCCTAATATCAAAATACATCGCCTTAGTCACCCATAAAGCTTTATATTCAAGCTCTCCCAGATGATGACATGATTTCCCATAGAATAAATTAAAAGGTGTGGTTCCAATGGGAATTCTAAAAGGGGTTCGATAAGCCCATAGCGCATCATGTAGCTTATTATATCAATCTTTCCGTTTTTTTCCAACCGTCTTTTCCAATATGGCCTAGATTTGTGTATTAGAGACTTCTGCTTGACCGGAGGTTTGAGGATGATACGGTGATGCTACCTTGTGCTTGAATTAATTCTTCTTTAGCAAACTCTCAAAACATTTGTTGATGAAGTGAATTCTACCATCGCTAATCACAACACGGGGAACTCCATCTCTTGGGAAGATTATGGTCTTGAACATCTTAAGAACCCCTGAAGCATCACAAGTACTAGCAATCGCTTCAACCCATTTAGAGACATATTCAATCGCAACCAAGATGTATTTGTTCCCATAAGAAGATTGAAACGGTCCCATAAGGTCAATACCACATACATCAAAGACTTCTACCTCGAGAATAGGATTTAGAGGCATCTCATTCCTCCTACTTATGCTTCCTCTCCTTTGGCAGGAATCACAACTAGATATGAAATCATGAGTATCCTTGAATATACTAGGCCACCAAAAACCGGCTTGTAGAATCTTGGAAACCGTCTTGAACAAAGCAAAGTGACCACTGTAGTTTGAACCATGATAATGAAACAAGATTCTCGAAATTTCTTCTTCCAAGGCACATCTTTTATACAACTTATCATTGCATTAACGGTAAATGTAAGGTTCATCCCAAAAATAAGATTTAATATCTTTCAAGAATTTCTTCCATTGATGTGGCTCAAGATTAGGCGGCATTAGAACCGTAGCAAAATAATTCGTAAAATCCGCGTACCATGGTTCCTCTTCCTTTATGACCCCCACTTCCATCATGGTGTCTAAGCTACTATACTCTATGGTTAATGCTCTTATAGCATTCACGTGTTCCTCTGCAAGTGAATCATCTAGCAGAAGTGTGTCCTCTATACGCATTCTAGATAAATGATCCGCCACTCCATTTTCAATGCCTTTCTTATCTTTGATCTCAAGATCAAACTCTTGTAGAAGAAGAATCCATTGCAACAACCTCGGCTTAGCATCCATCTTAGCTGATAGATAGTGTAAAGCGGCGTGATTGGTATGAACTATCACCTCTGAACCAACCAAATAAGATTGAAATTTCTCAAATGCAAAAACGATAGCTAGGAGTTCCTTCTCCGTAGTCACGCATTTGACTTTAGCATCATCTAAAGTTCTGTGAATCACATGAAGCTTCTTATCCTTCTTTTGACCAAGAACCACGCCCACCGCGTAATCACTCGCATCACACATAATCTCAAACTGTATATTCTAATCCGGTGCTTGCACAACTGGGGCGCTCACAAGAGCCTCCTTAAGATTCAATAATGCCTCAAGAAAATCTTTATCAAACTCAAAAGCAATATCTTTTCACAAGAGTCTTGTCAAAGGTCTCGTAACCTTTTAGAAGTCCTTAATGAACCGTCTATAAAATCATGTGACACCCCGGTTTCAGAGCATATGTGGTATATGCCGTATATGCGGAGAAGCTTAAAAGAATTGATTTGGCTACCTATATCACAATGTGCACTTATCTTTTTAGGGATAGGCCTTGAGAGAACTCCAGAGTTAAACGTGCTTGAACTGGAGCAATCTCATGATGGGTGACCTACTGGGAAGCCATTTCCTGTATCGTGTAAGTAAGGACAAAAACACGGGGAAATATCGTGTGGTGATTTGCATGGTCAGACATGGTGGGCCCACATGCTTGAGAGTGGATGGGGGCCCAAGGGAGGGGCGGTCGGCGCGTTACAAGTGGTAACAGAGCGAACCCTGATAATTGTATGAGCCAGATTGTCGAGGTAACGATCTTAGTATGTAGAACAAGCACATTATTATCTGTTAGTGGGGGTAATTGTAACACCCTGGTTTTAGGGCATATGTGGTATATGCGGTATATGCGGAGATGCTTAAAAGAATTGATTTGGCAACCTATATCACCAAAGTGCGCTTATCTTTTTAGGCACAGGTTTTGAGAGAACTCAAGAGTTAAGCGTGTTTTAGCTGGAGCAATCTCATGATAGGTGACCTACTGGGAAGTCATTTCCAATATCATGTGAGTGAAGACAAAAACACGGGACAAGATAGTGTGGTGATTTGCAAGGTCAGTAAACAAGACTTTCGAGCCTCTCGGACTACCATACCGACCGTCGGACATGGTGGGCCCACGTGCTTGAGAGTAGATGGGGGCCCATGGGAGGGGGGGGAGGGGGGGGTCGGGGCGTTAATAACCCGACATGACCTTGAAAACAGCTAATCCCTCTAACCGTCTTCGGTGGCTCGAAACTCATCAAAACCTCAATATTTGCCCTATCAACCTTAATTCCCTTCTTGGAGATCTTGTGTATAAGAACAAGACCATCTCTAACCATGAAATGAAACTTCTCCCAATTGAGAACAAGACTTTGCTCCTCACATCTCTCTACAACCTAGGACAAATTAGACAATCAAGAGGCAAAAGAACCACCATATACCGAAAAATCATCCATAAAAACTTCCATATATCCTTTATCAAATCCGAGAATATCGACATCATACACCGTTGAAAAGTCGCAAGTGCATTCGTAACGCCCCGACCGCCCCTCCCATGGGCCCCCGTCCACTCTCTAGCCCGTGGGCCCACCATGTCCGACGATCGGTGTGCTAGTCCGAGAGACTCAGAAGTCTTGTTTACTGACCCTGCAAATCACCACGCGATCTTTTCTCATGTTTTGACCTCACTCACACGGTATTGGAAATGACTTCCCAGTAGGTCACCCATCTTGAAACTACTATAGCTCAAGCACGCTTAACTCTGGAGTTCTCTCAAGATCTGTGATCGAAAAGATAAGTGCACTTTGGTTACATAGGTAGCCAAATCAATTTATTTAATCCTCTCCGCATATACCATATATGCTCTGAAAACCGGAGTGTTACAATCACCCCCACTAACAGATTGCAACGTCCTTGTTGCACATACCAAGATCGTTACCCCGACAATCTGACTCTTCACAGATGTCAGGGTTCGCTCTGATACCACTTGTAACGCCCCAACCGCCCCTCCGATGGGCCTCCGTCCACTCTCTGGCCCGTTGGCCACCATGTCCGACGATCGGTGCGCTAGTCCGGGAGGCTCGGAAGTCTTGTTTACTGACCCTGCAAATCACCACGCGATCTTTTCTCATGTTTTGACCTCACTCACACGGTACTGGAAATGACTTCCCTGTAGGTCACCCATCTTGAAACTACTCCAGCTCAAGCACGCTTAACTCTGAAGTTCTCTCAAGACCTGTGATCGAAAAGATAAGTACACTTTGGTGACATAGGTATCCAAATCAATTCTTTTAAACCTCTCCGCATATATGCTCTGAAAACCGGGGTCTCACAGCATTACACAAGCCAAATGGCATTCTTCGATAAGTAAAGGTGCCATAAGAAAATGTGAAAATCGTTTTCTCTTGATCTTGAGGATGAATAGGGATTTAGAAAAATCCCGAATAACCATCAATAAAGCAATTATATTAATGATTAGCTAAATGTTCAAGCATTTGATCAATGAATGGTGAAGAAAAATGATCTTTTCTAGTAGACGAATTCAATTTTCGATAATCAATGCATTCGATGACCGGTAGTTGTCCTAGTTGGTATTAATTTATTATTTTCATTCTTAATTACAGAGACACCACCTTTCTTAGGAATTACATGAACCCGCATTAAACAATTTCAAAATTTCTTTTTTAACTACTTCTTTCAAATTTGGGTTCAAACGCCTTTGATGTTCAATTGACGATTTAGATTCATCTTTAAGATAGATTCTATGCATGCACAAGGATGGTGGAATTCCTCTAATATCATCAAGAGAATATCCTATAGTTTTTCTATGTTTTCGAAGTTCATTCAAAAGCAATGGGGTAACTTTTCATTTAAATACCCATTAATAATAACCGGGTAAGTAGAGTTTAGTCTAAGAAAAGCATACCTTAGCCTTATTGCTAGCGGTTCAAGGTCCACTTGCAGTGCATTTAGCTTTCTCCAATCATCTTTCGTGCTAGACTTACCATTGCTAGCCTTGTCCTTTCTCAAAGCACTCTTTACAAAAAATTCTACCGTGTTTTCATCAATCTCGTGGTGAGCCTCTAAAGACTCTTCACACCCCATGATTTCTTCATTTGATGTCTCTAGTTCAGCTACATCCATAGTAAGAGCAACTTCCAAAGGATCCTCCGTAGTTAGTAATCCCATGTAGTCTTCTACTACCTTATCAAGAGTATCCATTTTGAAAATTTGACCTTCTATGGTGGGTTTCCCCGTCGAATCGTTCATGTCGATGTTAAGCTCAATATCTCCTAGTTCCAACTTAATGATTCATTTCTTCATGTTGATTATCGCACCGGCGGTTACAAGAAACGGTCTTCCTAATATGATTCGATCCGGTGATTCAACATCCATCTCAAGAACTACAAAATCTGTGGGAACAACATGTTTACCGAGTT
Organism: Draba incana; assembly: GCA_963576765.1. Lineage (NCBI taxonomy): Eukaryota > Viridiplantae > Streptophyta > Magnoliopsida > Brassicales > Brassicaceae > Draba > Draba incana. Next base: position 13,965,882 of record OY755216.1, on the reverse strand, counting down.
TCAATGGCAAATCCTCAAGAACACTAATGGGATATCTCAAAGAACAATCCGCGAGAACTAAAGTCTTCCTTATCTTTTCATAATTAGTCAAACCAAGCTTCTTAGAGATTGATAAAGGCATAAGACTCACACTAGATCCCAAATCCACTAAACACTTTTTGAAGAGTTGTGGTCCTATAGAACACAGTAAAGTAAAACTTCTCGGGTCTTTAAGCTTGGGAGGAAGCATGTTTTGAATGATTGAGGAGAATTTTTCATTCATCACAACCATTGTTTCCTCTAGAAGCCTTCTCTTAGCCATTACATCCTTGAAAAGCTTGTTGTAGATTGGACAATTCAAGAGTAAATCCGAGAAAGGGACGGTTACCTTAACAATATCAAGTAATCCTTGAAACTTCTCAAACTCTTTCTCGAGCAATTGCTTCTTGAATCGCCCCGGAAATGGTATTTTAGTCCCATAAGGTGAATTCTCAAAGGTGGCCCTCTTGTTGGGATTTTTCTTCTCATATACATCTTTCGCATCCTTCTCATCTACCAAGATTGGTCCCTTTCCCTCTTGAACCAATTCCTTTGGTTCCTCGATTACTAACTCCTCGGGATAATCTACTTTCTTTTTAAGAACTGTTGGTTCTCTAGGCGCAATCTTCTTTCCACTTGTCAAGGTAACTTGACAATACTATTGTGTATAATCCTTACTAGTCTGTTGATGCTTAACCAACTCAACTTGTGAAGTCAAACAATCAATCTTAGCTTGAAACTCTTCAAAGAATCCATCTACTTTCTGGTGGAGTCCATTCATTCGCTTTTCCAGTTTTAAATTATCTTACTCTTGTCCCTCAAGAATCCGAGCAAACATTGCGTTCATTTCATCGTTAGGAGGTGGTGATGGCGTTGAAATTTGTTGACCTTGGTAATTAGAGTAGGCAAAATATCCCATATGTTGAAAACTAGATGGTGACATATACCCTTGACTGTGACACATTTGGTTGTATTGGTTCCCTTGTTGGTTAAATCCTCCTTGCATAAAGTTAACCTCTTCGCGATAAGCTCCTAACATCTCTTGAGGATCCATCATGTCCACATTCTTCCTATTTGATTTTTCAAGTCTAGCCAACTTCTCTTTTAACTCATTGACCTCTTTGTCAAGCTTAGACTCGCTTGCTAATTAATCTTGATGTCCACGATATCTCTCCTCACTTCGAGCTAGGTTCTCTATAAGATTTTTTCCTTGCTCGACCAACAAACTTGAAAATCCCCATTTCTTGACGTGTTTAACGCGATATAGTATTTCTCGTTTAAACCACGATAAAAGTTTCCAAGTAAAGCTTCTTGTGGGATACAATGATGAGGACGCTCGCAAGTATAGCTTTTCATGCATTCTCAAGCTTCATACAAACTCTCACCTTCTTTTTGCTTAAATCTAGTGTCAGTGTGAGTGTTGGCGAAACCAGGGTTGGTGCCGGAGGGACTGGTACTACGGTAGGCCTAGGTTCGGGTGCTGTTGCAGGAGTAGCTCAAGGCTGAGATGATCATATGGCGAATATACTAACTTTGTTGTTGGAGCGGTTACCGGGTGCGGTGCCAGTGCAGGCTCCTATAGTGCAACTAGTGGCACAGGTACATCGGAGGGCTATGGTCGTAGAGGAGAATTCGTTCTATCTGGTGATGTTAAGGCAGATGCAAAGGATCGGTAAAGTGTTCTTCTCGGGTGGTGTTGGACCTGAGGGAGTCAATGTGTGGCATTTGAGGGTTGAGCATAATTTTTGTTCAATCACATGTCCTACAGAGTTTTACGTTGAGCTGGTAGTACATTACCTAGATGGTGATGCGCATCTCTGGTGGAGAGGTGTTAGGGCCATGAGGAGGCAGACAGTGTAGACCTAGGAAGAATTCTTAGTAGAGTTTAATGCTAAGTTCTTTCCTCATAAGGTAGTATACCGTCTGGAGACAGGACTCGTAGAGCTGGTTTAGAGAGATCGGCCTGTGCGTGAGTATGATATTGAGTTCAGCAGACTTATGGTGTATGCTGGTAGAGGCGTGGAGGATGAGAACATGCAGGTGAAGAGGTTCATGAGGGGACTTTGACCTGATCTGAGGACAAGATCTAGAGTGACCAGGTATGCATCAAGGACGGAGTTGGTGAAGACAGTTGCTACTATTGAGGATGATCTAGGTGATCAGGCAACAATATTTGTTGTTCCTTCTGTTCCAGCTGTTCAGCCTAGCAAGCAGTAGTAGATGGGTCCTAGCAAAGGCGGCAAGCATGTGCACGGACATAAGAGGAAGTGGGAGGACATTTCAAACTCGAGCCAGAGTGACCGTGGATTCTTTGGATGCGGGAGCATGGAGCACCGAGTAGCGAGTTGTCATAGGAAGAGCGAGTCTTAGGATTCACATGTATGTTTTCACAGCAGAGATCCTCGGCATATCAAGTCGAGGTGACAGTGGCGTAGATCACGACAGTGCAGCCGGTGGCTCAGATTATAGCGGCACCGGGTGTGTACACGTCGGTAGAGGTAGGCGAGCAAAGTGACAGGTGGCTCACAGGTAAATCTCAGACTCATACTTGGTAAATTATGTAACTTTCAAATTTTGTAGTGTGTTTCTGTTATTAATGTGGTAAAAAATTTAGGGTTCCCAACATATGGGGTTTGTGCAGGGACCTTATTAGTGGGTGGTTGTGGGTCACATGTCTTGTTTGATTTTAGAGCATCGAATTGCTTTATTATTCTGGAGTGTGCCAAGAGCAGCGGTATTCAGAGCGATGCTTGTGGGAGTCGAAACTAACACAATTAGATTTATCAAGGGTTTATGAAGGGAAAGAGATCTTTAGGTTAAAGCTAAAAATGTAGGTTGCAATTGCTACAAAGAAAGCTTTTATTGATGTTTTGTGTAACAACTTGCGGATCCCTTTTACAAGAGATGTTTACAAGTATATATAGTTTCTGCTAGGTCCGCTAGGTCGGCTAGGTTGGCTAGGTCTTCTTCCTTGGAGATTAGGAAACTTTCCTAATGTCTGCTGGGCTTTTGTTAGTAAGCTCGTTCTTTCCGCCAAGTCATCTGGGTCTATCCCACGTCATCTTTAATGCTGACCTAACCTTAACAGAGTTAACACATTTTGTTTACACTCAAACTTGTTAGCTCCGTTGCTTCGTTAGCTGTGTTAGCTTTGCTATTCGTTCTGAGGATTCACCTCGCAGAGCTTGTTAGTCTTTATACTTAGTTATTTCAGACATTGATCCTGGAGAGGTGGAATTTGATCCCAATAGTTAGCTCCCCAGCTCGGTTGTATCAGATGTGATGATGCCGAGCTAAAAGTTGCAAAGGTAGGATCAATGGTACGAGTCTAACACCACTAGGAAATCTAGTCCAGCTCAAGTGTTGCGTTTAACCAGCGAAGTGATCAAGATCAAAGCATCTTTTTCTTAACCTTCTTCTCCTTCTTCTCCCTCTTCTCTCCCTACATTTTATTAATCACCACCACGCTGCCACTGGATCTTTATCATCTCCTCTCCGGCCATTCTTCATCTCTGTTGTCTCGCTCACAAGGTTGTTAGCGAGGTGGACGAGTTCCGTCACGACGAGGTCGACGAGCTCCGTTATAGCGAGGTGAAGGTTAATGGATCTGTGTGCTTGTGAGGTCAATTAGGAGAGGACGAGACGAGCTAGCGTGTTGATTTTGGGGAAGCGGCGGTGAAGTGACTACTAAGGTAATTTGTTGCAAGCTAGTGAGATGAGTGAGTTGACTCGGTAAGCCAGTTGACTCAGTCTAGCTTGCGAGGAGAAAAGGACTTGAGTTTGAAAGAGAAGAGGCAGCGAGGTTGATTTTGAAAAGAAAGAGACACCGCGAGGTGGATGAGAACGAGAGAGGAGCTTGCAGGATTAGCCGCGTAACTGTGAGCTTGTGAGGGTCTAATTTGTTGCGGCGGAGCTCGTTAGCGATGCAAATTGAAGGTCAAGCTTGAGCTTGCATCGAAGTGAAGAGGAAATGAGTTGACCCGGTGGGTGACTTGACTCAATCGAGCTTGCAGAGCTACGAGGTTGAATTTGAGATTACTTTGCTGATTTTGTCATTCGGAGCTCATTGGTGAAGGGAAACAAGATTGTGAGGTGTTACGAGCTCGAAGCACGACACGAGGTGGAGGAGGTTGATTATGAGTTAAATTTGTCACTTGCAAGGTCATATTTTTCTTGTCGAGCTCGGTGAGGTTGATTCGAACCGTTACGTAAGGCGCAAGGTGAAGCAAGGTGGCAAATATCGAGTTTGACGAGGTCATTTAAGTGGTAACTCGAGCTCCACGAGGTCGATTTGAAGCAGAGTTGCGTTGAGGTGGTCGACCTCGGTGAGGTTGTTTATACGACGAATCGAGCTCGACGAGGTCATTGAGTGGTGTTACGAGCTTAACAAGGTCATGTACGGTGAATCAAGCTTGGCGAGGTGGAGAAGAAACGAGCCATCTTGTTGCGAGGTGACTCTAAGCTCCCACGAGCTTGCGAGGTGGAACGAGATAACCCCAACTCGTTGATTCGGCCCAATTGCAAGGTGAAGGTGATTTGGAGAAGAAAACTTGTGAGGTATGAGGTAGTGCGAGGTGACGATGTCTAGTCGATCGGTTTTGAAGAGCCTTTCGCGAGCTACGAGCTCGGAGACGTGGACGTGGTCGCAAGGTTGGTGAGGTCAAACCGAAGCTAGTAGACGAGGTGTGGTTACAAAAAGTCAAACTGGCTTGGGCCTTTGACGTTACATCTAGGCCCATCTTGTAACCAACACAAGCCTTCATCATATTTGTCTCCCTTTTCACCTCGTGATGATTGCATAAGCAACACATTGAATTGTGAGCATTTCTTAACTCCTTTCATTCATTATTTTTTTTAAAGGCTCCAGCTAGTCTTGCTTGCTCACCTAGCACAGTTGGGACGAAATCTTAAACTCACCGTTAAACCCGTAGAATCAGGGCGAAAGCTTGACTTGGCCACTGATTTTATATAGTTATGGTAGAGCTCTTAGGCGTTGATTAGGTAACATCGTTATCCGGAATCGATAAAGAGATTAAGTAAACCAAGATTTGTAATTTGATTGTCTTGATAGACTTAGAGTCTTACAAAACTGTTCGTTTTCAGCAAGAACATGTCCTCGCAGAACCTGTTGAATCACGACATTGATGTTCCTTCAGTTCCTCTGGCTCTGCATGATGAGGCTTCAGACGATATCGTTAGCTCTGAGATTTTTTAGTGACGTTACTAATGCTTTGTTAATTGGGTTTCGAGATGAATATTTAGGTTTACAGATACTTTTTCTACTAATGCATCTGCTCCTATAATGAACATATTTTCATGTTCAAACCAACGTTATAGACTGTTGGGTTTAGTTAACACCAATGTTATGTTATTTGGGTTTTATGATGATCATTCGGGTTTACGCAAATGTTATCCTCGTAACAAACACACTCCCACAACGATCACGTTCCGACCAACGTGTTGTTGGGTTTTTTAAGATAAACATCGCTGGTGTTACAAGTGTTTTCTCATTAAAACACATGCTCCATTAATGAACATCATGCGCTGCAAGTCTGTATGAGGACGTGGTATTCAGATCTGAAAATATCTTAAGCGTAAGATGCGTCACTGTAGCCAGCAGTGACGGTTGTAATTTGAGAAACAAGTCTGATGTAGTTAAGACTGTTGTAAATCCATAAAGGATGTGATTAAGCTTTGCAGCTAAGACATAGAATAATCCATAAAGGATGTTTTTGAGAACTAGGAGATGACTCCACGTAACATAGTTTTGTGAAATGCAACAAAGTAGTGGGATTATACGAGTATACGTATCCCACTCCCCCCCCCCCCCCTCGTTTTGAGGAGGGGGTAGCTGAACCCGTCAGAAAACGAGCGGCCTACGTACCCTTTGTAGGGATCAAGCCACCCATAGCTCCATGAAAGTACCTTAGTGGGAATTGAGAGAGGACTCAGTTGACTCTTTGTCTACCTTCGTCTTCTTACGTGCAGTTTTAGAGACTTGATCGGTAATCAAGTTGCGTAGTTTGTGTGCAGCCATGAAACACATTTGAGACTCCTTCTTACTTCCCCGAATCATCTTGGTTCCTTTCGAAGTTGGAAACTAAACACACATGTAGTAAGTTGAAGCTACTGCCCTCATTAAGTTCAACCACGGGGTACCCATGATGATATTGTATGGCTTATCGAAGCATCGTGTGGCTTATCGAAGCCGCTGGTTTCCTTTTCCTCAAAGGTCAGCACGTCATTTGGAAACTTGGGTGGTGTAGAGAAATTGGCACTAACTTCGACACATTGCTGGTAAGCTTTGATCGAAGAAACCGTATCTGCGCAAGAATGGGATCCTTCCATTATCATAAGAATTTCTGGTATCTTTGCTTCAGGTTGCAGTTCAGCGTTGTTTTCTCTTCCTCGTCGGGGTGGCGCTGGAAGTTGTGCATGTTCTTGTTGATTAGTGTCCGCGTCAGTGAAGTCATCAACGCGAATGTTGTTACCGAGCTTTCCTTCCGTAAGTCTCTTCGCGAAGCGAGAGAGCAGAACGCGACAATTTGCATGGCCTTTTGTCTTGTGGAATTTGCAGTAAGCTTCTTCATTGTAAGTGTTTTTGCTCCAAGTCCAAATGTTGTTCCACGAACCTCATCAGCGGCCTTGACCTTGGCCAGCATAGTCGCGGCCTTGTCCGTAACTTGGGGAATCTACATGATAATTGTAAGCTCCTTCGATTCCTCCTTCGTGTTCTACGAATCCTGATCCTTGGTTATGTTTCTTTGCATTCGGTTGATTCTGCGCAGGAGGAGGGTTGGTAGTCTTTGCTTTCCCTGTCTTTTGAGCGAACACCTTCTTCTGCTCCTCGTATCATGCATGAAGCGTTCTTCGATGGAGCGCGTCCTAAATTATAGCAGGAGGGCTTAAAGCCATCTCCTTCTTGTAGGCAGATCCGAACCTAAGTGTTTTCTCAAGTGCCTGCAGTGCAGAAACGTTGCTTACTCCTTCCATTTTAGACAACACTCCTTTGAAGTGATCTAGGAAACTTGGTAGTAATTCGCTCTCCCCTTGAACCATCGTCCAGAGATCAACGTCGGACATGCGCTTCTCGATGAAGATCGCGTAGTGCTTTAGAATGGCCGCAGTCAGCTGGTTGAACCTATCAATTGAGTTTGGCGGAAGTCGTGAGAACCACTGCAAGGCTGGTCCTCTGAGAGTTTCCACAAATAGTAGGCACTAACCAGCGTCCCTCTCTCCTTCTCTGAAGCTTGCTCATCCCATTGCTATGGAGAATGTCGTTAGATGTTCGATAGGATCAGACTTTCCATCGTAAGCGGGAATCTTCATTTTTTCTGGATCGATCATCACTGCTCTGGTTATCCTCACTATGAATAGAACGTTTTGCGTCCCCTCTAGAACTTTATCTAACTCAGGAGCGTGGCTCGTTGCTTTGTGAATTTAGGAGCGGAAGTCTCTCATCTCCGCTGTTGTTCGTGCCATGTCTGCTCTTATTCCTGCCATATCTTCTTTTGAGATTAGATCAATGCTCTACGTTCTTCTTCCAATTCAAAGCGTTCCAACCACAGAAAATCTTCTTCTTCGCCCAGAGACTCTTGGTTCTGCTCGATGGTATCGCTGATCCGTGTAGTCGCCGCTCTGCGAGCAGGTAAGCGACGTGGGGCATGTTCATTCTCTGTGTAATCTAAGTTGATCACCATTGTTGTCATTGCTTACGGTTGTGCAATTGCAGTAGGTGCGTCCGAGTTTCTCTCCATGCATAATGCATCAGGATGATTAAGGTGAGGACTGCGGAGTCAGGGAGCGTTAACCGAGGTAAAAAAATCCAAGGACGTAGGGTTTAGTCGCCCAATGGGTCGTCTGAACATAGGCCCTGCGACCTCGGTCTGCGGTTGCGAGGACCCGTAGCTTGTTTACAGCTTTTTTTTGGTCCACTGTGTTTTTAAGCAGCGCATCTAGCGTCGCTTGAAGGCCAGTTAAGAACGCAGGAGTCACCGTTGCTGGAGTTTCAGGAATGATTGTGTTGTTGGTGTTGTCGCGACGCTGCTAATCAGCGATGCGTCATTCTTCGGCGATACGTTGTTCTTCAGCGATGCGTCGTTCTTTGGCAATACATTGCTCTTCAACGATGCGTCGTTCTTCGGTGATACGTTGCTCTTCAGCGGCGCATTGCTGCTCGGCGACGCGTTGCTCTTCGGCGATACGTTGGTGTTCAGCAGTGAGTTGTTTATCGTCACTCGTAGCCATCGTAAGATCGGTCGTTCGTAAGCTTTTTCGAGTAAGAAAATCTCAAGTTTCCCTTTAGTCGGCGCCAAATTGTGGGAGTTGAAACTAACAAAATTAGATTTGTCAAGGGTTTATGAAGAGAAAGAGATCTCTAGGTTAAAGCTAAGAACGTAGGTTGCAATTGATATAAAGAAAGCTTTTATTGATGTTTTGTATAACATGTTGCAGATCCCTTTTACAAGAGATGTTTACAAGTATATATAGTTTCTGCTAGGTCCGCTAGGTCCGCTAGGTCAGCTAAGTTGGCTAGGTAATCTTCCTTGGAGATTAGGAAACTTTCCTGATGTCTAATGGGCTTTTGTTAGTGAGCTTGTTCTTTCCTCCAAGTCATCTGGGCCTAGCCCACGTCATCTTTAATGCTGACCTAACCTTAACAGACTTAACACATTTTGTTTACACTCGAACTTGTTAGCTTCGTTAGCTCTGTTAGCTTCGCTATTTGTTCTGAGGATTCACCTCGCGGAGCTTGTTAGTCGACCACATTCACCTCGCAGGGCTTGTTAGTCTTTATACTTAGTTATTTCAGACATTGATCCTGGAGAGATAGTATTTGACCCCAACAATGCCAGTGAGCAGTTGGGTAGAGTCAAGATGGCTTGGGAGAGATTTCTAGCGACTCTAGGTTGCGCGAGAGGCATAGATGTGCAGATAGCTGGTGAGTCTATGCTAGCAGACTTGGTGATTAGTTCAGTCGAGCTATATGACGTTATCTTTGGTATGGATTGGCTGGAGCGATACAGGGTTCATCTGAATTTTCATCAAAGTCGAGTGGTTTTTGAGAGTAAGGGAGGGAAGTTGGTTTATTAGGGAGTGAGACCAACTTCTGGGAGTCTCGTGATCTCTACTATTCAGGCGGAGCAGATGATAAAGCAGTGTTGCAAGGCTTATATGGCGATGATCATTATGCCAGAGTTTGGAGGTGAGGTTGCCATTGGAGATATCCGTGTTGTTCAGCACTTCGAGGATGTTTTTCAGTCATTGAAGGGATTACAACCATCTTGGTCTGATCCTTTCACGATTGACCTAGAGCTCGAGATAGCTTCGATATCTAAGGCGCCTTACAAGATGGCTCCAGCAGAGTTGGCAGAGCTGAAGAAGCAGCTGGAGGATTTGATGAGTAAGGGATTTAATCATCCGAGTACTTCAGCATGGGGAGCACTGGTGTTATTTGTAAAGTAGAAGGATGGGAGTTTTCGGTTATGCATTAATTTTCGAGGACTTAACTGAGTCACTGTGAGTAATAAATATCATCTTCCACGGATCGATGAGTTGTTGGATCAACTGAGGGGGAATACTTGGTTCTCCAAGATTGACTTGGCTTCAGGATACCATCAAATTTTGATTCATGATGCAGATGTTCGTAAGACGGCGTTCAGAACGGGATGCGGGCATTCTGAGTTTGTGGTGATGCCGTTTGGGTTCACAAATACACCAGCAGCGTTCATGAAGCTTATAGACGGAGTGTTCCAAGATTATCTAGATGTGTTTGTGATCATATTCATAAATGATATTATGTTGTATTTGAGGAGTCCCGAGGAGGATGAGGTTTATTTGAGGTTGGTTCTGGAGAAGTTTCGGGAGCATAATCTGTTTGGTAAGCTGAGCAAGTGTAGTTTGTGTGTTGATGCATCAGAGACGGGTTATCGCTTATGCTTCAAGGCAGTTGAGGGGGAGCGAGCGCAATTACCCTATTCACGATCTTGAGTTAGGTGCAGTGGTCTTCAACTTGAAGATTTGGAGATTTTATCTTTATGGCACAAAGGTGTAGATATTCACGTATCACAAGAATATGCAACATATCTTTACTCAACCATTATTGAATATGAACTAGAGGCGTTGGGTGGAGTTGTTGGCAGATTATGATCTGGACATTGTTTACAATCCGAGTAATGCTAACCTGGTGGTAGATGATCTGAGTCGACGGAGAGTTGATTCATCTTGGGAGCAAGATGTTGCAGCTTTAGTGAGTGAGATTAACACCTTGAGGTTATGTGCTACTTTACATGAGCTTTTGGGCTTGGAGGCAGCTGACAAAGATTGGTTGATGCTTCTAGAGTTGTTGATTCTTAGTATCAGGTATCTTCGAAGAGGACGATTCTTGGGTGTGGGCGAGTTTGTGTGCTTAAGGTTGAGTTGCTGAGGTAAGAGATTATGAGAACGGCTCATGCGAACAAGTTTTCGATTCATTCGGGAGTGAGTAAGATGTATCGTGATCTGAAACGGTACTATCACTTGGTCGGGATGAAGAGAGATGTAGCTAACTGCGTCGCAGCCTACGATATGTGCCAGTTAGTGAAAGCTGAGCAGGTTTAGAGTGGTTTATTGAAGAGTTTACCCATTCCGGTGTCGAAGTAGGATATGATTACGATGGATTTCGTGGTAGGATTGCCTAACTCTCGGACATTTTCTTGCGATAAAGAAAATTGATGGAGCGACAGTTTTAGCTAAGAAGTATGTGACGGAGATTGTGAGGCTACATGGAGTGCCAAATAGCACCGTGTCAGACAGGGATCCCAAGTTCACTTCAGAGTTTAGGAGAGCATTTCAGGCTGAGATGGGCACTAAGATGCATATGAGTACAACCTATTATCCTCAGACAGATGAGTAGTCTGAGAGGACGATTCAGACACTTTAGGATTTGCTGGGGATGTGTGTTCTGGATTGGTGTGGTCATTGGGTGGATCACTTATGCCTAGCTGAGTTTACGTATAATAACAGCTTTTAGGCGAGTATTGGGATGACTCCTTGTGAGGGTTTATATGGGAGGCCATGTCGGACACCTCTATGATGGACCCAAGTGGGGGAGAATAGCATTTTTTGTGCGAGTTTTATTCAGAAAATGACGGGAGAGATCCGTGTTTTGAAACTGAACATAAAAGAGGCTTAGGATCGGCAGAGGAGTTACGCTGATAAGAGGAGGAAGGAGCTAGAGTTTGAGCTTGGAGATCGTGTGTATCTCAAGATGGCGATGTTAAGGGGTCCTAACATATCTATTTTGGAGAATAAGCAGAGTCTGAGGTTTATAAGTCTTTTCCCGGTGGTGGAGCGAGTTGGACTGGTGGATTATCGGTTAGAGTTACCTCCGATAATGAAGGCATTTCTTAAGGTTTTCCATGTGTCGATGTTAAGGAAGTGTATGCATAATTTGGAGGAGGTGGTGGCTGAGATTCCGAGGGATCTTCAACCTAATTTAATTGTTGAGGCGAGACCTATGAGGTTTCTCGAGAAGAGAGTCAAGGTTCTCCGCTGGAAGAATACACCATTGTTGAGAGTTTTGTGGGACTGTGACAGTGTTGAGGAGGAGTCTTGTGAACCAGAGGCAAAGATGGAGATGATTTCATGAAGTGGTTCGATCAGCAGGTCGCAACTTAAGATTTATTTTCTTGCGGTTCCAGTCTCGGAGTTAGCATGGTGCTATGTTGTTTTGTTTTATGTATTTTCGTGTGAGTTGTAATGATTTATACATTTTAGGAGATTTATAAGATGGAGTTTTCTTATACTTTTGTATGCGGATAAGAGGAGTAGTTATTATATGGGTTGGTTTAAAGTTGACTAGTGGTTGGTTAGGATTGTGATTATATTCTGGGTTAGGGAATATCGTGTTTGGACCACATGAGGTAGTTTTAGTCGATCGATGTTTATAAACGTTTAAGAATTGATTACTCTAGGGGAAAGCGGTTTTTTCCCCGAATAACTCATTTGGAGATGATTAGTTCTCCTATATGTGTCTTAAGATAGTGGTTCCCAGTATACTTATTTGTGATGGTCGTTCCTAGTATAAGTATAAAGAGATGATTAGTTCTCTTCAGGGGATGGTGGTTCCATGTATACTGATAGCTCAAAGGATTTTTTCCTGAGCGTGTCAGTGGTATGATGCACTGATAGGTGAAGGGATATGTTCCTACGAGTAGAAGGAGTGTGGAAATGAGTTAAGAGTAATTAATATCTGAATACGTGGTTATAAGCATAGGACTGGATGTGAACCTCAGAGATCAGGAGAGATGATCTCTAGTGGTGCTGGTCGGGATAGGTCAGGGGTTAGTCCATGGTTGACAAGTTTTACGGGATTCGTGGTCGAATTCATAATAGTGGGGGAGAGTTGTAACGCCCGTGAACCAAATATGTGATTTTTGGTATGTATGTCGACTGACACAAGGGTTGTGTCGATAGACACAGTTGTTTTCGGGTCAGAATCGGTTCGATTTTTAATCGATTGGTTTGTTCGGTTTTGGGTTAAAAACCCAATTGTCATGTTTATAAACACGAGCAGCCGTGTTTATGAGCAAAAGAGAGAGATTTTGGCTAATTGAGAGAGAAGAGAAAGAGTTTAAAGTGTTCTTGACTTTTGTGGTCAATCAACACCAGGCGGGTGTCAATCAACACCAGGCGGCTGTCGATCGACGCAAGTATTGATTATGCATTTTTAATGTTTCGTTGAGCCGTAATTTCTTGTTTGTGTTGTCATTGCATTTTATATGGTTTGTGCATTGCATTTTATACACATCTATTTTTTCCATGTGATGTAGGTAAAGAGAAAGTGTGACCGTGGAATCAAGGCAAGGAGAAGAGGATGATTTAGGGTCTCAATTATGTTATGTGTTTTATGAAACTTAGAATCTGGTGTTTAGGTTGCTTGTTTGATTTCCATGAATTATTGAATTGAATTATCTGGTTTAATTCTAGTTTATCGATTTATGATAGTTTCCGCTAGTTTGATTAGTTGTTTGGTTTAATTGATTTTTATGTTGAGTTGATAATTATTATTTATAGGAATAATAATTCAGATTTAAATGTTTTAAAAAAAAACCGCTAGGTGGTTTCTGTCAATCTCAAGTTTATTATTCGAATTTATAAGGGAGTAATTGTCAATCTTTAGCTAATTAATCGAGTGACTGTAATTATATATAATTTGTTATTCGTATTAATAAATGATGATGCGTTGGTTGTGTTAGTATAATATTATAAAATACTTCATTTAGCTTATTAATCAAGTAAAAATATAGTCGATCAAAACTTCTCACTATTTTTTAGATTCATGGACCCAATTCAATTGAGTGGGATCTTTGATGACTTGGTTTTAAATTTTACTTGTAACTATAGTTCAATGAATATAGAAATATAGAAAATGATAATATGAGAATTCAAATTCTGTGATCAAAGAAACATATTATGAAACGAAATTTTCAAACTTTTTTCAACCGTAAAAAAAAAAGCTAAAAAATATGTAAAAATACAAAATTTCAAATTCCAAACGATAATGGAAATAAAAATCCAAAAAAATAAATAAATGGGAAACACAATCATCATTTTAGGGTAGTCAAATTAGTCCACTAATCATATTAGTTTGAATAAAATGCATAGAAAATTTAGCCCACTATAACTATGATTTTTGCCGTGTTACATTTTAGTGAATGTCATATTAAAATTGTGACATGTAGGATTCTTAGGAGAAATTACCTCTCAAAAAATATATAGGGAATGCTTTAAACCATTAAACTACTTGATATAAAAACTAAATCATTCTTATATGTTTTGACGATATTTCTTTGATGTTATTTTGTAAATTTTAAACATGTAAAAGCATACCACTAACCAAATTTTTTTTATCTTTGTTTTTTCTCTTTGATCTAAGTTTTTTTTTATCCATGGTGAATTATTTTGTATTCTCCATAGATATACATATGTTAAAACTATGTCTATATATAACGATAGAAACATGGTCGTTTCTAGTTTTAATTATATAGTTTGCTATTTTTATTTTCCTAATTTTGGTTTTCTGTTATATTCCTCATTATTAAAAATCATTTTCAACTAAATATCTTATAATAAGATTCGTATAGAGGTTTTGTACAATTTATAAAATTACTTTATGCTTGTTTTTTTCCATTTTAGCTTCTTCGTTTTTGGGTAATTAACAATTTTCATATTGAACAACTTAGATATTTAAATAATTCGCATGTGTTAGAATCTAATCGACTACTTAACATTTGTCGTGATCTCGTGAGTTATAATTTTAAGCATCTTCTTTTATATAAACTAGAATAGGATCCGCCTAAATACTCGGGTAAATACATTAAAATTATTATCATAAATGTTAAAGTTTCAATTAGTAACCCGTTGAACTATCAAAATATTTTGAAATGTTACTTTCAAAACATGTTTTTAAATCATTAGAAATCGATTTATATTTTAATTTTCAAGTACTAATTTTCAGCCACTTTTCCGACGGAATTTCCGACGGACGGAATATCCGTCGGAAATTTCCGACGGACTTCCATCAATACATCGAAAATCTGTCACAATTTGCCGACGGAGTACCAACGGCCACGGAAACTGTCGGAACTCCGTCGGTACACCATCACCTTGTAACAACGGATTTCCGACGGAACTAAGTCGTCGTCAGAAAACAAAAAAAAACATTCTATAAACTAAGCAAAAGGTTTTGTTTAGCATGTCGGAAGATCCCGCATTTAGCGACCATCCTTGGATTTCTGTTGTTGAACACCTACGTGAGACAGGTACAATATTAGGTTTGTTGAATAGTATGCAAATGAATGCAGTCTGAGTTTGGTAGGGCATTTTGACAAAAATGTTTATATATACTTTTCCAGCGAGGTTAATGGAGACTCTCAGGGATTGGGTATTGTCCGTTGAATTGGACGTTATTCTTAACTATTTAAATCATTTGGACATTGTTCGGAAGGTGAGATTGAGTTATATTGGAAAAGAGATTTTATATGAAAGTTATATGTATAATCGGTTCTGTTAAATTAAGTAGGTAATTGCAATTATTGATGAGTACAATTGTACTGATGAGGGAGACGCTATGGTTGTCTTAAAGGTAATTGGTAATTATAATTGAGAATATGATTCAATTGATATATTTTGTTACTTGAAACGTGAAATTAATATGTATTGATGTAGGATCCATGTGGGAAAATTGGCGGATATATTCAAAAAGAAGCGTGTGTACACGCTTCTTTTGGCCCTGATATACGAGTTGGCTCAGTCGTTGTATTGAGTAATGTAAGTTTAAAATATGTTTATTTAAGTAAATGAAGTATAGATTACATTATATTTGCATATTCTTTAGGTTCAAGTTGTAGTCGGAATTGGGTACACTTACCTCAACATCAAGCTTGAAAACATAGATGCCATTTGGACGAAAGAAATTTGTATTCCGCTACAGAATAGCAATGAAGATATTGGTAATATTAACGGAGACTCGTATGTCGAGGATACTTACTCTGACAAGAGTTATACTGGAGACGGTAGTGTAAAGGATACACCATCGGGAAGTGGGACGAGAAGTAGTAGTTTTGAAATTTTTATGAAGAAAAAATAAATCCATGTATTTTGGTGTTTTATAAATTATTAATATAAACAGTCTTTTGATTCTGTAATATGAATGGTAAATGTTTTTATTCTCTAGCACGTTGCGCGATATGGTTGGTTTATATATAATATTCTTACCGGAATATTAAAAAATATATAAATAACACAATCCGTCGGAAATTTACCGACGGATTTCCGACGGATTGTGTTATTTATATATTTTATAATATTTGACGCAAATAATATATATAAAAAAACAAATTCCGTCGGAAATCCGTCTGTACACCGTCGGAAACCAATGTCGGCAAAGTTAGAGTGATTACTCTATCGTCGGTGGTGGTTGACGGGACTGGTGGGGTGATATGTCGGAGGTTTGTAACGGATTTCCAACAGAATCCGTTCTATATAAGCTTCGACATTTCTTTGTTTCATCATAACGCAATTCACATTATCAAAAAAATTATCAGATATGAGTTCATATTTTCGGTCTTGGATGGACGAGCCAATGATGGATATGGGCTCGAACTTATTAACGTCTGCATATGCTCAGGGTATATCCGAGTTCATGAATTTACCGAGAAATCAAGATGCAGCCAAAAAAGGTCAGGATATCAAATGTTCATGTTCTAATTGCTGTAATAGAATTAGTGTTGCGGTTCATACTGTTTGGAATCACTTATACATATATGGATTTAGGCCGGGATATAAGGTTTTGTTTTTACATGGAGAAAGCAATCATGAATATGGTAGTAGTAGTAGTAGTAATGCACCTTAGATGTTGGGGTAAGTACGGTTTCGATGGTTAACGATGCGTTTAGAGAGAATTTACAGTTGGGTGGTTATGAGGGTGATATGGCTGAAGAACCTAATTTAGAATCTCTAAGGTTTTTTTATATGTTAGACGCATCAAAGCAACCACTATACAGCGGTTGTAGGGAAGGTCATTCACCGTTATCTTCTGCTAGTAGGATGATGAATATGAAGACTGATTACAATTTGTCCGAAGAATGTGTTGATGCATTCGCCGAGTTTGTGAAAGATGTTTTGCCAGAAGATAATCTTTGTCCAACATCATACTACGAGGTCCAGAAACTTGTTGCCGGTCTTGGTTTGACCTACCAGATAATAGATGTGTGCATCGACAACTGTATGGTATACTGGAGAGAAGATGCGGACAGAATCAAATGTAAATTTTGCCGGAAACCACGGTTCCAAGACACAAGTGGCAGGCTGAAGATTCCATTCAAACAGATGTGGTATTTACCATTATCAGAGAGGTTGAAGAGGCTGTATCAATCAGAACGCACAACTAAGGCTATGAGATGGCATGCAGAGCATAGTCAAGGGAGAGATATTACGTATCCTTCTGAGGCGGAAGCGTGGAAACACTTTCAATTCGTATATCCAGATTTTGCATATGAACGACGGAATGTATACCTCGGTTTATCTACTGATGGTTTCAACCCATTTGGAAAGCATGGAAGAAAATATTCTTTGTGGCCGGTCATCGTAACACCTTACAATTTGCCTCCTTCTATGTGCATGCGGCGAGAGTTTCTGTTTCTCTTAATTCTAGTTTCTGGGCCAGATCATCTAAGACGGTCACTCGATATATTCCTCCAACCATTGATCTAAGAGTTGGGATGTTGTGGGAGCATGGTGTTGAGGCATTTGATGTTTCAATCCACCAATATTTCAACATGCGTGCGGTTCTTATGTGGACCATAAGCGATTTTCCGGCATACGGTATGTTATCTGGATGGACAACGCATGGAAGATTGGCATGTCCTTATTGCCAAGACAATACTTTAGCATTCCAATTTCAGCACAGAAGGAAGACTTCATGGTTTGATTGCCATATGTGTTTTTACCGGCAAATCATATATATCATCGGTCTAGAAGACATTTCAGGAAGAATTTACAAGTGTTACATGGTCCACCTCCTGAGATAGATGGTCGCAGCATATTGGAACAGTTACGAGATTTTGGTGCAGAACAAAATCCTGAATGTGGGGGTAATGGCAATCACCCCGTCGACGGTTATGGAGAATATCACAATTGGCACAAGAAGAGTATTTTTTGGGATTTGCCTTACTGGAAAGACCATCTACTGCGGCATAATCTAGATGTCATGCATGTTGAAAAGAATTTCTTTGACAACATAATGAACTCCATCTTAAACGTTCCAGGCAAGACAAAAGACAACTAGAAGTCTAGATTAGACTTGCCATTGATTTGTTCAAGGGAATCTCTTCATGTTTTGCCTAACGGTAGATTGCCGATGCCTGCATACCGGTTAGACGCTGGTCAGAAGGAAGTATTTTTTGAATGGATTAAAAAATATGTTAAATTTTCTGACGGCTACGCATCTAACCTACGTAATTGCGTGGATTCGACAGAAGGGAAGTTTATTGGAATGAAAAGTCATGATTGTCATGTTGTGATGCAGCGTCTTCTTCCATTTGCATTTGCTTATCTTCTTCCAAAATACATCCATCAATCAATTGGAGGTATATATATTTCGTACTCCCGTGAGTTTCTAACTAATATAATGCTACTATATATGTACTAACTTGTTTACTTTTCGTTTGTAGGAGTTGGGGCATTCTTTCGAGATTTATGTTCACGGACACTAACAGTGGACGGGATCCGTAATTTAGAGGCCAACTTCCCGGTACTCCTTTGTAATCTTGCGAAGATATTTCCACCGTCTTTTTTAATGTTATGGAACATCTTCCTATTCACCTCCCACGAGAAGCAGCATTAGGAGGCCCTGTTCAATACCGATGGATGTATCTGTTTGAGCGTTACATGTTCCCCTTGAAGAAAAAGGTGAAACATTTGAGCAAGGTTGAGGGATTTATTCTTGCACAGAGCCTAAATGAAGAAGTCTCACACTTTGCCGAATATTACTTTCCATCGGAAGGTTGAACTAAGGCTAGACGTCCGGCGCGACATGATGATAGAGGTGAGAAATCAACGTATGTCGCGGTTGTACCCGAGATGTTTATCCAAGTTGGTTGAGTAAATGGAAAAGGAAAGAAACGGAGACTATCAGCACAAGAGGTCACACATTTGCATACGTATATCCTCAGAAATTGTGACGAACTTATGGAGTACGAAAGGTATATCAGTTTTTGTACTAAATTTGTGGAAATATTTGTCTTAATCTAATAAATATTTTTATGTTACAGCATTTACATGTCCCTAATCCAAACTTACCATCCTGATAAGACTGAATCCGAGCTTGCAGTCTTAAAAGATGAAGAATTCGCCGAGTGGTTGAAAGTTTTTGTAAGTTTAATATAATTCCAGATTTTCACGTTTTATATGTTAATGATTTCTTACATTTATCGTTCATTAGGTATCGGAAGGTTTAGCAAGTGGTCAAAGTCTCCCGACATGGTTAGTGGAGTTTGCTAATGGTTTGCGCACCACCGCGACTTCATATCCCAGGTTTTGCACTAGGGGATATTCATTTAGGATTCGTGAGGAAGGACGACTGAGGTCAACTTCACACTATGGTATTTCATCCCAATCAGGTGATACCGTCTACTATGGCATTTTTAATGAAATCTTAGAAATCCGGTATCCAGGAATGTTGGACTTGAGGTGCATTGTGTTTATGTGCGATTGGTATGATCCATCCAATGGACGTGGGGTTCGAATTGACCCCCTTGGTGTGATTTCAGTGAATTCAAGACGTAAACTACATAAATACGATCCATTTATCCTTGCGTTGCAAGCAGATAAGGTATGAAGTCAATAATAGGTTTTCCAACATGCTCATACGATATGTTTTGTTATCCATGTATATTAACAAAAACAATTATTTTATACTAGATTTGCTACATTCCATGTCCTCAAGTTTCCTATCGTACAGATCCTTGAATCACAGTTACTCCAATTAACCCGAGAGGAAGATTATATGGAGTTCCAGAACATGATGCTCTCCAACCATCGACAAGTATTCAAATGTCACCTGTTGAGGAGATGGATAACATTGACCTTGTTGTTGATGTGATACATATCGGCGATGATTTAGTTCATTCGGACGAAGAGGAAGCAAGGGACGAATTTGATGACGATTCAGACTCCATCCCTAGTGAAGGTTCCTTAGGAGATTCAGAGTAATATTTTACGAATAAATGTTTTGGTCTGTGAAATATTGGTGTTTTATTTGTGTAATACGTTTCGAAATATTTGTTTACATAAATTTATACCACAATCATTACATACTTAAGAAAGTAAAATATAAAATAACACATACCGACAGAATTCCGTCGGAAATTCCAACGGATTTCATTACAAATGTAAGAAAATAAAAAAAAAATTAACACAATCCGTCGGTTTAGGACAGACAGCTGACCGGTAGGTTTTTTTCTTTCCAGCAAGAATTTAATTGGGACAGACAGCTGACCGGTAGGGTTCGACGGGAGTTCGACGCCAAGGCTGGTAGAATGTACTCGCGGAAGATGAACAAGTACAAGGACCTGTGGAGACATCGTAAGATCCCCCGGGATCTGAAAAACAATCCCGAGTTATGGGCACAACTAATTGCGTATTTGGAATGGGAGGAAACGCAGTCGAGCTCTGCAACCCACTCTACAAACCGGAAGAGCGACCGGAAGGGGAAGGGACCAGCAACCCATAACCTCGGAGCGACGAGCAAGGCGACTCATGCAGAACAACTGGTTAGTTTATATATTTTGAAACATTTTTATAATCGTTCACTTATTTGCTTACTTTTCAATGGTAACAGTATGCAAAGCAAGGTACGCGTCCTTCACATCTGGATTTGATCAAAGTTGCGCATACCAACCGGAAGACGGGGGAAATCCAAGATGGACTTGCCCGGGAAATCGTGGAAAGTGTTGCGAGGCTCGGTGAGGAGTTCATCCAATCTCAACCGATCGTCGAAGGAACTCCACCGCTCACCGAAGTTCCATTCGAAAAGATCAACGAGTTTACGTATGAGGTTAGTAACGTTTTCAATGATTGACAAATTTAAAATAACTTATAATACTTATAAGTTATAACATTTATAGTTTTATTGTATATAGTAGGTTACTCTGAAGAACAAAGGTCGTGTCTTCGGTCTTCCGGAAGAAAGTTCCACATCTTCCGTGTCTTCATTCCGATTTCACGGTCATAGCGGTTTGCGGGCACAAAACACAGAGCTTCTCGAGCGGTTAAACGCAATCGAGGCACAGCGCGCAGCAGATGCAGCCCGGTTGGAGGCAATGGAGGTAGAACGCGCAGCAAATGCAGAGCGCATTCGTGGGATGGAAGAGAAGATGAACGATTTCTTCCGTAATTTTCGTCCACAATAGACTTTTAAATTTTATTTAAAACTATATGTTTTAAATAACTTTTCAAACTATTTTAATTTATTCGCATATTTAAATTTAATTTAATTTAAATTTTTAATTAATTTTTCTTAATTTAATTAAATTAATTATGATTATTTTTTTAAAAAAAATTCCAAATGCCATCGGAATTCCGTCGGTAACAGCCGCCGTCGGAAATCCGTCGGTGGCCTAAACCGTCGGAAATCCGTCGGTTTCAGAACCCGTCGGAAATCCTTTGGTTTCATCACCCGTCGGAAAACGGTCGGTTTACCACCCGTCGGACATCCGTCGACATCATTTACCGTCGGTAATCCGTCGGCGTTTGAATTTTCGACGGATTTCCGACTCATTTCCGTTTTACCGATTGCCGTCGGAAATCCGTCTATATTTTCTGACGGATCTTTAATTTTTGACAAGATATAACCGACGGTGGAAATTCGTCGAAAATCCGTCGGAAATACTTTTATTCCGACGGATTTCCGACGGTTTAGGCCGTCGGAAACGTGCATGTTTTCTTGTAGCGTGTGACTGAAATTAGGCTACTAACATGTGTTGTGAGTGATTTTGGTTAGTAACATCCTCATAGATATTTTTCACGAAAATACCCTTAATGATGCAATCAATGATTATAGCTGACTATTTAAGTCAGCTATTCTAATTACAATATAGTTTACTTTGTGATTAATTCACTATGATTATAGTTGACTATTTATGCATACATAGACAACTATCCAGTTTTTGTTAACATTTATCTCCATATAGCCAACTATCAAATCAAAACATAGTTGACTATGTTGAATATTGTTTATGTAAACGAGTATTTACTATTTCAATTATAATATGGTTCACTTTGTGAGTAATTCACTATGATTATAGCTAACTATTTATGCATGCATAGTCAGCTATCTTGGTTTTTTTAAAATATTTATTTGCGAATAGCCACCTATGAGATCAAAACATAGTTGACTATTTATCATTGAAAAATAGAGTAAGGTTAAAATAGTCATTCTAGATATATTCTATGTTATTTACCTAATTATAAATTTAAGTTATGTTATATCCTTAATTATTAGTGTAATGGGTGTTATACTGTAGATGCTAATTTCCTTTAGAACAATTGATACATTCATAAGAATCACTTACTTTGTTCAAACAATATTAAAATATTTAAACTTCCATGAGTATATTGTATGCTTTAAGATTTCTAGCTTTCCATTTTCAAAGAACATGTCCGTGTACGATTTAACGACCGCAACCCAAAAATAACATTTTTGGGTGGTGTCGATCGACACCATGGTGGTGTGTCGATCGACACCATGTTTAAGTGAATCGGATTTAGTTCGATTTTAATTGTCCGGTTTGGGTCAGTTTGGGTTATGGAAACCCTAGACCCATGTTTTTAAGGCTGAGCAGCCTCATTTTTCTCTGATTTTCGTGTGTCCTTGTGTTCAACCAATCTTAGGCTAAGGTGAGTGCGCGATCGTGGTTATGGATAGTGTATGTTAGGTTGTTGTTGTTTGACTGTGATGGAATTGATAGCGTTTATTGTTTGTTTCATGGTTATTGTGTTTTTATCGTATTATTGATCGATTTGAATAGATCGCTTGATGAAACGGAGTCGAGCCACGTGAGATTTGGCTTGATTCAGGTTTCTGCGATGAGTATCGATCGACACTAGAGGAAGTGTTGATCAACATCCTGTTGTGTTTTTTTTGTGGTTGAGTTTGGTGTGTCGATCGACATCATGAAGAGTGTTGATCGACACTGATTGTTGAGTTGCATATTTTGGTTAATGTGCTTGTTTTGGTAAGTTGAACATTGTGAAAATGTTGGTTGATTGTGTAGTATTTGGCATGTGTTGTCCTTATTATATAACTGGTAGACGGAATGACCGTCTCACTAAGTATTTATGAAATACTTACGCATCTCTTTTTCCATGTTATGCAGGTAAAATTATTATGTGATTGTGGAATCATGGCAAGGAGAAGATGATGATTATGATCTCTAGGTTATTTGGTTGTGTGTTGGAATCTAGAACCTGATATTTAGGTTGCTAGTAGTTCTGAAAATTAATATTTGAAATTATTGTTTATTTAATTGGTTTATTGGATTATTAGTCTCATAAGTGCTATGTGTTTTCCACTGATGATTGTTTGTTGAATTAATCGTTGAAAATTAATAATTATGAGATTATTAATTCGGATAAATTATTTCTAAAAAAAAAAAACTTGGTTGTTTCAACGATGATTGAAACAACCAAACCCGGTTATTTAATTTTTTTTTTAAAACAATTAAATTCGAATTTATTATTCTCATAAATAATTAATTCTCAATACCCCCAATAAACCATCAAACCAACATAAACCAGCGGAAGTCAATAAACCATTAAACCGAATCAACAATACCAATATCCATTCCAGAAAATCTAGCAACCTAACCAGGTTCTAAGTTCAATAGATAAAACACATAAAATCGAGTCCCTAAATCATCCTCCTCTTCACAGGCTGGATTCCACGATCACAATCATTAATTGCATCACAAAGAAAAACGAGATGCATGAGTATTATCACAAATACTCAGTGAGACGGTCATTCCATCTACCGACTATATACATATGCATATCAAAAATAATGATTATCAAATAAACAATCAACAACAGCCATAACCATCCAAAGTCAACCAAAAATCAACACAACATAACTGGTGTTGATAGACACATTTCTGTAGATTGTCAAAATCTAACCTTCTCCTCTCTAGTTCGATTCCCGCTTGCGCGGGTCCGATCTCCTGCAATAAAACATCACAAGCACCTCAAGAACAAAACGACAACACATATACAAAATCAATTGCATCATCAACAAAATCCACAATCCACAATCAATAAACACCAAGACACATCATAATCCATGGCCCGTATAAACCATGATCGCGCACTCACCTTGGCAAATCGTATAGAAAGAAGAACACAAATAAGAACACCCGAAATCAGCCTCGAGTACCCACAAAGCCCCTGATTTCACACGACAAACACCGCTCTTCCTCTAGAATAACCAACACGAACGATCCTTCGATCTTACAAACCCTGAATCAACCTTTTGAACCAAAAACATTCAAACTCTCTTCTCTTCACAAAACCCACGTTTTCTAACACAAAAAACGAGGCTTCAAGGCTAAAACACGCTTTTATATAAGCTCCTAGGGTTTCTTAACCCAAACTGGCCAAACCGAACGATAAAAATCGAACCAACCGATTCTGCAGAAGTTAGTGTCGATCGACACCACCCTATTATTTTTCTCTTATGTTTTGGTTTTACCTTCTCTCCCACAGACTCTATTGCATAGAAAATAATTCAAGGTTTGTTTTTGTGTATCCCTAATATGGATATATGGGTTTCTGTTTGCAGTAGTCGTTAAAATCTTTATTCTGACATTGTTTAAATCCTTTTGCTACAATGTCGTCTTGTTTAAAATCCAAGGAGTTGTTTATTATGTTCGACATCTTCTATAACAAAATCGGATTTGGGGTTAATTTTAATCATGTAAATTAGGTGTAGTGGGGACGGTTAGATGATAGAACTTTTTAAATTCATTTTTTCCGCTGAAACCAACTATTTATTTAGTGTTTAACTTGTTTGGGTTTGTTTGTTCTACTGATTTTGTTAGTCGTAAAGGAGAAGACCACGTTCTCATTCTCGTTCCCGGTCTGCTTCTTCTCAAAAACTTTTTTTATCTTAGATTCTCGAGTTTAGACGTTACAAACTCTTAACCAAACGAAGATGGGGAAGAACTTTCAAAAACGTCTTGAACATATTCTCCACTTAAGCTCGTAAGGGGTTTAGTGCATTTGTTCGTATCTCTTAATTGAGTTTTGTTTTCGTTTGTACCTAATCTTGGCTCTTGCTACTGCTACTTGATAATGCCAGATCATATATATGTATTTGATAAGAGGCTTCTTATGTGAACAAGTTTACTCTGGAGTGTTTTTTGAATGCATGTAATTTGCTTTATATAGTAAAATTAGATTTTTTTTATCAGCTTTATAGTTAGAAAAAAGTTCGAACCAAAAGCTATAAAACGTGACAAAAAATGCATGACTGTGACAAAAATAATAAAGAAAAGCGATCAATTTTAGATCCAAATATGTAGCTAATTAAGATGGAACTATGAACGAATTTCAGTAATAAAACATGACTAGGTTACGACAATTAACCAGTTGCAAAGTAAGACGAAAACACGTTGATTTTTTAGTCATCATTTGTGATGATTTGAGACTATAGTACCGTCTTAATGAGTGACAGAATTGAGATATTATAAAAGTAACAATATGTGATTGTTTTGTGACAGATGTTTTTAGTCACTAATTGTAATGCTTTAGTTACTCTTATGTTATGACTACTTGTGATAAAATAGTTACTAGATATATTCGTCCCAATGGTTGTGACGTTTTTGTAACATCTAAACATTTGCAATGATTTTATTGTAATTTTTTATGAATAAAAAAATTTGTCATAATATTTTTATTGTTACGAATTTTATTTTGTTGCAACAAAATATTTTGTCACAATATGACTTTTTTTTTTGTAGTGCGCTTGCAATCCGTGCACATTTTCCTCTATTCACACTATTGTTGATTCCTCGCGCATGCAATCTGAAAGCGAATTCTTTGGCCCGGTCTGCTAGGTCTAGGTCTTTTTTTTCTTATGTAAGCAATTTACCTACTCTTTGGATAACTAATAGAAATAGTTTTCTATAATTAAATGTTTGGTTGTAGAAAAAAAAAATTTCTTGGTTTTTTAATATTTTGGAACTTTATTTTATTTTGTGTCATAACACCTTTTTCCAACTTTTTTTTAAGTAAAATCTTTTCCAAATTTTTCTTTTGTTAACAATACTTTCTTTACATTTTTTAAAATGGAATTTTACCATTTATCATTGATCTTTTTTTATTCTTTTATTTGTTATGACACTTGTAACATCCGCGAACCAGAAATGTGGATTCTGGTGGTCGTGTCGAGCGACAAAAGGAGTGTGTCGATCGACACGAAGATTTTGTTGGTGTCGATCGACACGGTCTTGGTGTCGCTCGACACTTGCATTTTCTGAACCGGGTTAATTAGTTTTTGTAACACCCATTTTTTTTTTTTAAATTGCGGAAATTCCATAAAAATAAATCCATAAAAATTTAAACAATAACCAACAATCACTCCAATTCCAAATAATAATAAAATCTAGCAACCTAACCGGGTTCACTAGACTTAGTAAAACACAGAAATCACAACAACCCTAATCATCCTCTCCCTAACGCCATGATCCCGCGGTCACACTTTTCTTTTTCCTTTACCTGCAACACAATTGGGAAAAATGAGTTGCTTAAGTATTTAATAAATACTTAGTGAGACGGTCTTCCCGTCTACAGACTAATTACGGATATATCAACAATCAAATGACAATTAATTTAAAAATATTTAATTCAGAAAACAGGGGTGTCGATCGACACATTGCACGGTGTCGATCGACGCTTGATTTACCTTGGTGTCGATCGATACACCATAAGGTGTCGATCGACACTAGGTTTCTTCTCTGAAACCGAATTGCACCAAAACACACAAAGTCACGATTTTCACAATCCTCAATCCGATTCTAACACAAAATCATCACATAAACATCAAAAAAACGTCCACAGTTCATTCTTAAACATCCTAAACTAATTCCCATTCAACAATCGACAAATCCGAGTCTACGGTCACGCACTCACCTCGGGAACGGTTGAACAAGGAAAAACCCGACCGAAACAGAAGGGGATACCTCGCGACTTCCTTGACCAAATCAAGTTCTGAAAACTGATCTGGAAACTAGACACCGAGAGCTTTCCAACGGTGTATAGAACTCCTTCTAACTCCCACCAGATCGATGGCAAAACCTTCTTCAAAACCGGTTATTCGCAACAAAAACGCAGAAACTACACGAACTAACCAAATTCCAAGGACCATAACTCAGCGAATAATCAAAAAATCGACAAACGGTTTTCACCGGAATCAAGACAATGGATCAGAGAACTTACCCCCAAAGTCTCACTCCAATCCGATCACGACAAACCGAACACAACCGAGTTCTAACGGAGGAGACAAACACGAAGAACAGCTCACGAATTCGATCAAAACCCCTCAAAACTCGAACGGTGAACGAAAGGAACTTTTCACTCTCTGATCCTCTTGGAATTGCGGCCACGCACTGATCTCGAAGTTTAAATACCCGAGCCCTAGGCTCCTTAAACCGTCTCGCAAAACCGCATGATTAAATTCTTCAACCCGAACCGGTCCCGATGGGTGTCGATCGACACCAAGGGGTGGTGTCAATCGACACCCCATACCAAAACGCACAAAATGGTTCCGGGGTGTCACAATTCTCCCCCACTAACATGGATTCGTCCTCGAATCCCGCAAAAATACATCCACAAGGACTATACTCTGGCCCGCACCGACCAATACCACTGAAGATTCTCACCTAATCTCCGAGGCTCACGAACTAATCCTATGTTTCTACGCACGTTTTCTCAGACATTTATTACGTTAACTCATCCATACTCACAAATACTCTAGGGAAACCACCGTCCCCTCGAGAGAACCACCATCTCTCCGCACTATAGAGGAAACCACCGTCCCCTCGAGAGAACCACCCTCTCTCTGCACTATAGAGGAAACCACCGTCCCAATATATGCGCTCAGTACTATAAAGGAAACCACCGTCCCAGTATAAGTACACAGGAAAACCACCATCTCCTGGAGAGAACCACCGTCTCTCAGCATGCATACAGGAAACCACCGTCCCCGATACATACTCTGGAAAACCACCGTCTCCAGATCATGAGTAATACGTAATAAATTCTAAAATGCCTAAAACATCAGCGACTAGGTCACCTCACGTGGTCTAAACTCGATACTCCCCAACCGGAATATCCGCAAAACACGACCCTCACCGGTCCACACACATAACATCAGAAAAACACAATCTGATACACCAGAAATATAAGGAAAACTCATCTTATAAATCTCCGAAACGTATATCGTTACAACGAAACGAAAATACAAGAATCAAAACAACAACACCGGCACCAAAGGCCAAAAGAAAATAGAACCACAAAGAAAGCTAAGCTCAATCGACGACCTGCTTGTCGAACTACTTCCTGAACTTCAGCTTCATCCTTGACTCTGGCTCCCAAGTCTCCTCCTGGCAGCCGCCACAATCCCATAAAATTCGCAACAACAGAATCTTCTTCCGTCGCAGTTCCTTGACTCTCCTCACGAGAACCCTCACGGGAACCGCCGGAACCGTCAAATCAGGCTGCAGATCCGCAGGAATCTCAGGCACTAACACCTCCGACTCATGCAGGCACTTTCTCAACATCGACACATGGAAAACCTTATGAAATGCCTTCATGATCGGTGGTAACTCAAGCCGATACGCTACCGGTCCCAGTCGCTCCACCACAGGAAACAGACCCATAAAACGCGGACTCAGCTTGTTCTCCGAAATGGATCTGTTAGGACCCCTCAACATAGCCATCTGGAGATACACGCGATCTCCAACCTCAAACTCAAACTCACACCGTCGCTTATCAGCGTAGCTCCTCTGGCGATCCTGAGCTTCCTTCATGTTCAATCTCGTCGTTTCCTGAACATAAGTAGCTCCGAGAACACTGCGCTCCCCCACTTGGGTCCAGCATATAGGCGTCCTACATGGCCTCCCATACAATGCCTCAAAAGGAGCCATCCCGATACTCGCCTGGAAGCTGTTATTATACGAAAACTCTACTAAGCTCAAGTGATCGCACCAATGACCACCCCAATCCAGAACACACATCCTCAGCAAATCCTCCATAGAGTTAAGACCTCCAAATCTTCAGAGCGAATACGACTGCTCCCAACTCTATATCATGCGTAGGCCGATTACGCTCACTACCCTGCAACTGCCTCGAAGCATAAGCAATAACTCAACCCTCCTGCATCAAAACGCAACCCACACCAACTTCTGAAGCATCAGTATACACGGTATAAGGCGTCCCCGGCTCGGGTAATGCCAATACCGGTGTACTAGTCAACATCTCCTTGAGTCTCGCAAAACTCTCCTCGCACTCCGGCGACCAGACAAACGGAACATCCTTACCAGTCAGCTTCGTCAGCGGCTGCGCCATACTCGCAAAGCCCTTGACGAACCTCCGATAATAACCTGCCAAACCCAAGAAACTTCTGATCTCGGTAGCACTGCTCGGTCTAGGCCAATCTCGAATAGCCTCAATCTTAGCCGGATCCATAGAAACTCCCTCTGCAGAAACAATATGGCCAAGAAAACCCATCTCTCGCTGCCAAAAGCTGCACTTGCACAACTTAGCATACAGCTTCTGCTCTCGAAGCTTCTCAAGAACTAACCGCAAATGAGCCTCATGCTCCTAGGGACTCCTCGAATATACCAGAATATCATCGATGAAAATGATAACGAACACGTCCAGATACTCCTTGAACACGTCGTTCATCAATCGCATAAATGCCGCAGGCGCATTCGTCAACCCAAAAGGCATGACTACAAACTCAAAATGCCTATAACGCGTCCTGAATGCCGTCTTGCGAACATCTGCCTCGTCGATCGGAATCTGATGATATTCAGAAGCCAAGTCAATCTTGGAGAACCAAGTAGCACCCCTCAACTGATCCAGCAACTCATCAATCCTCGAGAGAGGGTACCTTTTCTTCACAGTGACTCGGTTAAGCCCCCGGTAATCAATGCACAACCGGAAACTCCCATCCTTCTTCTTCACAAACAGAACCGGCACTCCCCACTGTGAAACACTCGGACGAATAAAACCCTTTCCCAGAAGGTCCTCTAGCTGCTTCTTCAGCTCTGCTAACTCTGCTGGAGCCATCCTGTAAGGAGCCTTAGATATTGGAGTTGTTCCAGGCTCCAGCTCAATCGTGAAAGGATCAGACCGAGATGGTGGTAATCCCTTCAACGACCGAAAAACATCCTCAAACTCTTGGAGAACCAAGTAGCACCCCTCAACTGATCCAGCAACTCATCAATCCTCGAGAGAGGGTACCTTTTCTTCACAGTGACTCGGTTAAGCCCCCGGTAATCAATGCACAACCGGAAACTCCCATCCTTCTTCTTCACAAACAGAACCGGCACTCCCCACTGTGAAACACTCGGACGAATAAAACCCTTTCCCAGAAGGTCCTCTAGCTGCTTCTTCAGCTCTGCTAACTCTGCTGGAGCCATCCTGTAAGGAGCCTTAGATATTGGAGTTGTTCCAGGCTCCAGCTCAATCGTGAAAGGATCAGACCGAGATGGTGGTAATCCCTTCAACGACCGAAAAACATCCTCAAACTCCTGAACAACCCGAATATCCTGAAAAGCAACCTTACCACTGGACTCCGCCATCACAATTGTCGCCAAAAATGCCTCGCAACCTCGCTCTAACAACTGCTCTGCCTGAATAGCTGAGATCACAAGACTACTGGGAGTCGGTCTCAACCCCTGAAACACCAACCTCCCACCACCACACTCGAAGCTCACTCTGCCTCTGAAACAATCTAGATGAACCCGGTGAAACGATAACCAGTCCATACCAAGAATCACGTCATAAAGCGCCACTTGACTAATCACCAAGTCCGCCAGCATCGAATGCTCTGCGATCTAAACATCTACTGCCCTAGCTCGGCCCGAAGTAGCCAGGAAACCACCTCCAGCCACTTTGACCATGCATGCGCGCTCACCAGCGCTGCTCCGAATGCCACTGCACTCGGCACACTCCGGAGTGATATAGCAGTGCGATGCTCCAAAATCAAACATCACATGGGACTCAAAGCCGCCTACTAACAAGGTCCCTACACATACCACATGTGTTGAGAACCTTGGGACTCGACCACAAGTAAAATAATGGAACCACAAACAACAACCACAAAGAAAATTCTACCTCTAGGAATTTACGAAGTTAAGTGCAGAATTTTACCTGGATCTGCCCGGCGTTGCTGTTCTGGCCGAACTCTGCTGGAGAGTACACATGCGGTGCTGGGCCAATCGACCAATCGGCTGCTGCGCTGCCGCAATCTGACCCAAAGGCTGAATCGCTGCCACAACCAGCTGCTGCAACTGGGGACACATCAGCCTGAAATGCCCCGGCTCACCGCACTGGAAACAAACCTTAGCCCCTCCTCGGGAGCCCTTAGGACAGTTTGCCACACGATGATCTGCACTACCGCACCCATAACAACCATGAGTGTCGTGGCTACCTGAACTCGCCCTAGAAGGATCATCCCACCTCCTCTTCTGGCCCTGCGCAAGCTTACCACCTTTACCCGAACCAGAACCTCTACGTTGCTGCTGATGCTGCTACTGACTCCTCGGCGGAGCAGCAGGAGCAACAGCAGGCTGGACGACGACCGGACCAGACTGCTCACGCTGATCCTCCTCAATCAAAGCTGCTAGCTAAACAAGATCCGCCCTCGAGACGTATCTGCCACCTCTGCACTAGGTCCTGATACTCAACCGAAGTCCCTCCAAGAACCTCTGAACCAGAGCCCGCTTGTCATCCAAACCGTGCCCCGTATGAACAACCAGCCTGCTGAACTCGGCGTCATACTCCTGCACTGACAGCTCTCTCTGCGTCAATGACATGAACCTTATCTGAAGACGGTCTCGGGCCTCCTAAGGGAAATACTTGGCGTTGAACTCAACCAAGAATTCGCCCCAATTCCACTTCGTACGCCTAGCCTCAATAGCGCGCCACCAACAATGGGCATCACCACTCAGATAATGGACAGCTAACTCGACCTGATACTCAGCAGGACACCTGATCGATCTGAAGTTACGCTCTAACCTCAGACGCCACTCATCTGCCCTCGAAGAATAGCATAGCCATCCTCTGCATCTGTCCCATCATCTCGAGATACGACGGAACATGCGTTACCACTGCAGCCCTCGGCTGCTCAGCAACTGCAGCCCTCTACTGCAAACCGGCCACTGGAGGAACACCGGGAGCCTGCTCAGGAGCCACTAGCGGAAAACATACCAACAACTACGTCAGCAATCCCACGACCTGGTCATCACGACCTGGAGCTACAACAGCACCCCCACCAGGGCCCACTAGAACTCCCCTGCCTCTACCGGCACCGGCCAACACCCTAGCACTAAGCGACTGGGACTCTGACGCGGTCGCCACACTCGGGGTTACACTCTGCATCGCGTTCTCGACTGACTCAACAACTAGCCCACGACCACGGCCCCGGCCTCCACGGCCACCAACTATGCCACCACAGGCACCAGCTCTGCCACCACGGCCTCTACCTCTGGTATCCATCTGACTGCAGCACAGATCGATAGATAAACACTCCAGAAAACGCAATCAAACACAATAAAACTTACCGCGGAATCTCATTAAAGGCCGGAGAGGATGATTTCTAAGACTAAAAGTTTGACTAAACACAATTAATCAATTAAGCACATAGTCTCAGTTCATCCAACCCTAGCAGTCCTAAAACCGTCTAGGCTCTGATACCAAAATATAACACCCGTTTTTTTTTTTAAATTGCGGAAACCAACAATCACTCCAATTCCAAATAATAATAAAATCTAGCAACCTAACCGGGTTCACTAGACTTAGTAAAACACAGAAATCACAACAACCCTAATCATCCTCTCCCTAACGCCATGATCCCGCGGTCACACTTTTCCTTTTCCTTTACCTGCAACACAATTGGGAAAAACGAGTTGCGTAAGTATTTAATAAATACTTAGTGAGACGGTCTTCCCGTCTACAGATTAATTACGGATATATCAACAATCAAATGACAATTAATTTAAAAATATTAAATTCAGAAAACAGGGGTGTCGATCGACGCTTGATTTACCTTGGTGTCGATCGATACACCATAAGGTGTCGATCGACACTAGGTTTCTTCTCCGAAACCGAATTGCACCAAAACACACAAAGTCACGATTTTCACAATCCTCAATCCGATTCTAACACAAAATCATCACATAAACATCACAAAAACGTCCACAGTTCATTTTTAAACATCCTAAACTAATTCCCATTCAACAATCGACAAATCCGAGTCTACGGTCACGCACTCACCTCGGGAACGGTTGAACAAGGAAAAACCCGACCGAAACAGAAGGGGATAACTCGCGACTCCCTTCACCAAATCAAGTTCTGAAAACTGATCTGCAAACTACACACCGAGAGATTTCCAACGGTGTATAGAACTCCTTCTAACTCCCACCAGATCAACGGCAAAACCTTCCTCAAAACCGGCTATTCGCAACAAAAACGCAGAAACTGCACAAAGTAACCAAATTCCAAGGACCATAACTCAGCGAATAATCAAAAAAATCGACAAACGGTTTTCACCGGAATCAAGACAATGGATCAGAGAACTTACCCCCAAAGTCTCACTCCAATCCGATCACGACAAACCGAACACAACCGAGTTCTAACGGAGGAGACAAACACGAAGAACGGCTCACGAATTCGATCAAAAACCCTCAAAACTCGAACAGTGAACGAAAGGAACTTTTTCACTCTCTGATCCTCTTGGAATTGCGGCCACGCACTGATCCCGAGGTTTAAATACCCGAGCCCTAGGCTCTTTAAACCGTCTCGCAAAACCGCACGATTAAATTCTTCAACCCGAACCGGTCCCGATTGGTGTCGATCAACACCCCATACCAAAACGCACAAAATAGTTCCGAGATGTCACAATTTTGAATCGCGGTTTTTAGCTCGGTTAAGGCTATTTAAAGGCTAGGGTTGCATGTTTCGTAGAGCAGCCGTCATGTTTACAGTCAGCAGAGAGAAATCATGGAGAAGTGAAGGAGATTTCGTGTTCTTGAAGGGTTGTTGCAAAGAAATCCTTTAGGGACCGTTTTCTTCGTGTTCTAGAGGCGTAGGGATCCTTGTTCGTTGTAGTTCATAGAGAGTCCCTCGGTTCAGTCGATTCCAGGGTACTAGAGGCTCTGTTCGTGAGTATTTATGTCTCTAAATATGTTTCATTTTCATTCCTAAAGCCTAAGGTGAGTTGTGACCGTGGTTTCTAGGCTATGACGATGATCATTGCGTTTTTGGTATTGATTTGTGTGTGAAATCATGGTTTGTTGATGATGATGTTTTTGGCGGATTGCAATTATGGTATCATGGTATTTTTCCGTGCAGGTTTGCGACTCGTAATCATCGGAATCGAGTCGGGAGAGGAAGAACTTGATTCTTGTGCAATTACAGAGGCGTGTCGCTCGACATGAAGGTTTTATGCGTGTCGATCAACACTGTTGTGGATTCGCTAGACACAGATTATTTAGTCGTGTCGATCGACACCTCTGTGGTGTCGCTCGACAAGAGGTTTAGTTTACCCGAAATATGTTGTTTTCGCATTGTTAATTATTGTTATGTGTTGTGATGGTTTTATTTATTGATTGATGTAATGTTATCTGAGCCTGCTTGTTACGCCGGTAGGCGGAATGACCAGCTCACTAAGTATTTATGAAATCCTTACGCAACTCTTATTTCCATGTGTCGCGGAATCGAGGCGTTAGGAAAAGCATGATAGGATGTCATGTGTTGTTGATTAGTCTAGTGAACCTGTTGTCATAGGTTGCTAGATATATTTATTCATCCCTGAATCTGGTGTTTGATTTCTATTTGAATTATGTTGGAATATCGATGGTTTATTTTATGGAGTTATTGGATTATTTGGTTAGTTGAATGATTTAATATTTTCCGCAGTAGAAATTATTAGGTTGAAAAAAAAAAACTTGGTTGTTTTATTTTGGTATCAGAGCCTAGATGGTTTTAAGACAATTGAACTGGATGTGTGAGACTATGTGTTTAAATTGATTTCTTGCATTTAGTCAATTTCATAGAGTCTTAGTATCATCCTCTTCAGTCTTTTAAAATGATTCCGCGGTAAGTTGTTTGATTGATTGTGACTTCTTTAGCTTATTATGTAGTTATGTATGAGTGTAGAGAGATGGAATTTGGAGCTAGAGGTTGTGGACGTGGTAGAGGCCGTAGAGGCCGAGGTCGTGGTAGAGGCCCGCTTCTAGAGTCGTCCAATAACCTGGCTCCGAGTGCTGCGCAGACGTCAGGGACTCCTACGCATCATACGGGATAAGTGAGTAAGACCAGCGGTAGTGCTAGTGAGAGCATTGTGGGTGCCGGGAGAGGCGCCGGGAAGGCTGGTAGAGGAGCGGGCCCGGGTGGGGGTGTTGTTCCAGCTTAGGATCGTATTGATCGCATGGAGGGTATTTTGACAGAGTTGTTGGGGCGTATTTCGGCGGCGGTTCCGGGTCAGGCTCCAGGGGCACCTCCAGTGGCAGAGGTGCAACTGAGGGTTGTGGTTGCACAGTTGTGTCTGTCTTACCTAGATATGGTGAGTCAGATGCGGCATATAAGTACTGCCTTCTTTGCGGGCGATGTTAGCCACGAGGATGCAGATGTGTGGAGTTTGTGTGTAAAGCACAATTTTCGCTCAGTTCGTTGCCCTGAGGAGCATAGGGTAGAGTTGGTAGTCCACTATCTGAGTGGTGATACTCACGTATGGTGGAGATCCATCAAGGCTAGGAGGTCACTTGATGAGTGGACTTGGAGAGAGTTCGTGGCTAAGTTCAATGTTAAGTACTTTCCTTAGGTTGCTCGTGATCGTCTCGGAATGAGGTTTGTAGAGCTAGTCCACTGCGATGGTTCCAGTAGTAGTTGTACTTGCTGCTTAGCCGAAGAGGCAGCAGGGTAGTTCCGGTTCAGGTTTCGGAAAAGGCGGCGAGCCTGTGCAGGGTCAGAAACGGAAGTGGGATGGCGCTCCCAACACAAGTCATGGTCAGAGGAGCAGAGCGTGCTATGGATGCGGTAGTTTCGAGTATCATTTATCGAGTTGCCCCCGAATGGGCGACCATCAGCACAAGTCGTAGCAGTCGGATTCCAGGGTTTGCTTCCATTGCAGAGAGCTGAGGTATATCAGGCTGATGTATCCCAAGTTACAGCCATTGGCGCTTGCAGTGGCAGCGCAGCCATTGGCTCAGATAGAGGCAGGACAGCCACGGGGTCAAATTGGAGGAGTTTAGCGGGAGTATGATTAGTAGGGGAGCAGAGGTTAGAGCGGGTTGAGGCTGCGGCAGCATTGGTTGAGGATCGAATGGTGTTCCTTTTGTTTTTCAGTTTGAGGAATTCTTCTTTTTTTTAGCTTTGGCAAGGATGTATTTCTGGGTTGTTTTTGTATTTTGTTGGTTTTTAAGGATTAATAAAAATTTGAAATTTTAAAAGTAAGTTTCGTCTTTTCCTTGTCCTGCGGCGGGATTGGTAATTTAAACATGTGTAGATGTTCGACTTCTTTCGAAGTAGGATCTGCCTGGAGCATTTGGAGTTCGGCTGAGCGCGAGGGAACGAGATTGTTTAACATGTTGGCGAGACCGACTACGAGGAGTCACGTGTTTTTGCGGTTCAGGTAGAAGAAAGGATAGGAGTTCAATTATATATTGGATACCGGGAACCTAACCGAGTTACGATAGAGAACAGATACCCTCTTCCATTGTTGGATGAGTTGGATCACTGAGCGGTGCTGTTTGGTTTTCCAAGATAGACTAGGTGTGGGGTTATCATCGGATCCAGATAATAGAGACAAATATTCATAGGACGGGTTCCGTGCGAGCATTGGACTTTTTGGGTTCTGGAGTCATTGATTGAGACATCAGCGGAGTTCATGAGGACGAGGAATGGGATATCTCAGGAGTACTTGGATGTCATGGTGATTTGGTCATCGACGATGTCCTAATGTACTCGAGGAGTCCTGAGGGTCATGCATGCAAGGGAGGTTAGTTTCGGAAAGGTTCTGGAACAAGAGCGTTTGGTTATTTCGAGCAAGAGTAATTTCTGGCATTGGGAGTTGGTGTTTCACGATCGCGGATTGTGGCAAAAGAAGTTTCCGAGGATAAGGCTAAGTTTGAGACTATCGGAAGTTGGCGTAGGTGGCATAACGCCATGCGCTCAGGAGTGCACAAAAAGTTTTCGTGTGGCTCATGAGAGGAATCTGAGTTCGAAAGATGTATTAAGTCAGTTGGTTTAGCTTTCCAGGTCTCTTCGAAGGAATAGTCAGTTTCGCACGAGAGTGTGTGAACCGATGGATGAGTACGCTGAGGCATCACGAGTGGATTTGGACCTTAAGCAGTTTTAATCTCGATGTGTTTAAGTGTTCGTCATTTACTGCTCTAGGGACAGCGATCCTGAATAACTCTTCTATATTCTTTTTGGGATGTGAGTTCCCAAAATTAGTAGCGAGGGATGTGAGTTCTCTCGCGGGGATATGAGTTTCCTAGTTATTGTTGGCTCGAAGGGTGTGTTCCGAGAGCACAGCGGTATGTCTCCTATGGGTCACAGGATGCGTCATGTGGGTGCCAGGTGTAGAATGAGTTAAGAGCAATAGATATTTGTGTCATGCATTGGGGTATAGGTTTTGTGTTGTGCTTTGAAGATTAGGCGTGGATCTTCTGGAAGGTCGGTTGTGGTAGCTAAGTGTTAGATTAGAGGAGAGACGTTATGCTGGAGTAAGAAAAGGCGAGTTAAAATCAAAGAAAGTATTTCTTGTTTGTCAGGTGCTTGTACACGCATGTATTCATTACTCTAAAGGAAACGTTTATCCTATTTAGAGCCAGAGCTTGAGGAATACGTCCTAAGAGTGGAGTGTCATCGGCATCATTAACTCGAAGGAGACGTTCTTAGAGTGTGATGATGACGGTATAAGTATGAGTAATTAATGTCTGATCGCGGCATAAGCACGAGACGGGATACGGATCGAAAAGTTATTTCTTTTTTGCTTGGTTCCGACAACCGGATTAATGGATGTAGCGTTTTAGTTGTGTATGTTCTTGTTTGATTGTTGCGAAATCGATCGATCCAATTCTGGGTCTACAGTTGGTGGTGCATGTTCTTGTTTGATTATTGCACGATCAATTGGGCAGACCTGGTCGGGATTATGAAACGTTACATTATGTATATTCCAGGTTAGGAGCCTTGCATTTTCTTTCAGTTTAGAGGAGAGTCAAGGAGTTGCGTCGGAAGAAGATTCCACTGTTGCGAGTTTTGTGGGATTGCGCGGGTTGCGAGGAGGAGACTTGGAAGCCTGAGGCAAAGATGAAGTTAAAGCTCAGGAAGTGGTTCGACAAGCAGGTCACAGTTTGAGCTTTACTATATCTTTGTGGCTCTAGTTTCCGTTGGTAAGCATGTTGCTT
Organism: Draba incana; assembly: GCA_963576765.1. Taxonomy (NCBI): domain Eukaryota; kingdom Viridiplantae; phylum Streptophyta; class Magnoliopsida; order Brassicales; family Brassicaceae; genus Draba; species Draba incana. Next base: position 13,927,627 of record OY755216.1, on the reverse strand, counting down.
TGGTGGTATTTTCGTTTCGTTGTAACGATTACACTTTTTAGAGATTTATAAGATGGAGTTTTCTTATTTATTTGTGTATAGTTCTTATATGTCTATTGTGTGTTTTGTGGGCCGGTGTTTGGTCCTATTTTTAAGATATTTGGGGTTAGGGCGTATCGAGTTGACCACGGGAGGTAGTTCTAGTCGATAGATATTTATAGACGTTTTGGAATTTATTGCTCTAGGAGTTGCGGCTCCGAATAACTCATTCATTTTTGTCTGGAGATGATTAGTTCTTCAGTGAGGATGATTAGTTCTTCAGTGAGGATGATTAGCTCCTCAGAGGAGATGATTAGTTCTCCTGTATTCTCTTTGGGATGATTAGTTCCCATTATGAGTATCGAGGGATGATTAGTTCTCTCGAGGGGATGATTAGTTCCCCTGTGTACCAGTAGCTCAAGGGATGAGTCCTTAGAGTGGATGGGGCACATGACATCGATAGCTCAAGGGATGCGTCCTGCGAGTGGGAGGGGTGTCGAATGAGTTAAGAGTGGTAAATGTCGGAAAACGGGCATATAAACATGAGATTAGACGAGGGCCTCAGAGATCAAGTGTTAGGATCTCGGGTGGTGTTGATCGGTTTTGGGTCAGGTTTGGGTCTTTGTTAGATGGTTTGTGAGGATTTGAGGACGAATCCACTTTAGTGGAGGAGAATTGTAACATCCGCGAACCAAAAATATGGATTTTGGTGGTCGTGTCGGTTTAAAGCCTATTTAAAGCCTAGGGTTGCATGTTTCGTAGAGCAGTTGTCATGTTTACAGTGAGCAGAGAAAAATCATAGAGAAGTGAAGGAGATTTCGTGTTCTTGAAGGGTTGTTGCAAAGAAATCCTTTAGGGACCATTTTATTCGTGTTTTAGAGGCGTAGGGATCCTTGTTCGTTGTAGTTTGTAGAGCGTCCCTCAGTTCAGTCGATTCCAGGGTGGTAGAGGCTCTGTTCGTGCGTATTTGTGTCTCTAAATTTGTTTCCTTTTCATTCCTAAAACCCGACGTGAGTTGTGACCGCGGTTTCTAGGCTATGACGATGATCGTTGCGTTTTTGGTATTGATTTTTGTGTGAAATCGTGATTTGTTGATGATGATGTTTTTTGTGGATTGCAATTGTGGCATTGTGGATTTTTTCGTGCAGGTTTGCGACTCGTAATCACCGGAATCGAGTCGGGAGAGAAGGAACTCGATTCTGGTGCAATTACAGAGGCGTGTTGATCGACACCAGGAGGGTGTCTCTCGACACGAAGGTTTTATGCGTGTCGATCGACACATTTGTGGTCGACACAAAGCATTTAGTCGTGTCGATCGACACCTCCGTGGTGTCGCTCAACACGAGGTTTAGTTTACCTGAAATATGTTGTTTTCGCATTTTTAATTATTGTTATGTGTTGTGATGGTTTTATTTATTGATTGATGTAATATTATCTGAGCCTGCTTGTTACGCCGGTAGGCGGAATGACCAGCTCACTAAGTATTTATGAAATACTTACGCAACTCTTATTTCCATGTGTTGCAGGTAAAAGGGAAAATGTGATCGCGGAATCGAGGCGTTAGGAAGAGGATGATAGGATGTCATGTGTTGTTGATTAGTCTAGTGAACTTGTTGTCATAGGTTGCTAGATTTATTTATTCATCCCTGAATCTGGTGTTTGATTTCTATTTGAATTATTTTGGAATATCGATGGTTTATTTTATGGATTATTTGGTTGGTTGAATGATTTAATGTTTTGCGCAGTAGATATTATTAGGTTGAAAAAGAAAAAGAAAAAAGCATGGTTGTTTCAACACTTGTTTTCCTTTTAATTATACATAATTATTATGACACTTATTTTCCGTTTATACAATAAGATAAAGTATATTGATACGTGTCATCATCCGATCAATATTAGACACAAGTCATGATCTCATGAATTACAATTTTGCTTACGTATCACGCTCTCGTCGACCGGCTTCTCTTTAATATAATAAGATAAGATAAGTGTTGAGGTAGACCAAAAACACTAAAACTTGGGTTTGGTTTTTTTTCTCCAGCAATTTTAATTTGATAAATGTTATAGAAAAAAAAAATATTTTCCAGGTTTATAAGTTCTCATTTGGTAAGAATTGTTTTTCGAAAAAAACATTTGTCAACAACTTGCAATTTGTTGGGATTTTTTGGGGGGCTATACCTTGGTTGAAGTATGAATGTATACAACAATTATGTTAACACAAACCAATACACGACATGAACTAACATGTTTCAAAAATGTTTTTAAGAAATCAAAGTTTATAAATTAGTTATTAATAACAGTTTTGTTGTTTTTGTCACAGTCTGAATTCAGTTGTTGGAAAAAACAAAACTATATTTTGCTATGTGTTGCATTATTGTTAGAGATTAATAATTTCTGACAGTTTTGTTTAAATGGTCATGGTCATGGTCATAAGGCTTGGAAACTTACTTATCATCTATTCCTTTGGACCACTTTCAATTGAACCAGATCCATCCAGCTGCATCTTTGGCTATATATTGCCCCACTTTGTAGTTGGTAGGCCACATCTATGTGTAGCCACAACAGTTTTAAGAAGTTTTGTTATGTAAAATTAAATAATCCAGGTGACTTTATCTTTAAAAATATTGTTTCAGTTTTATAACTGATGTAAAATATTGACAAAAATAAAATTTCCTTTGAATACTATTTTAATTTATTGTTTGATTTTCTAAATGCAATCTTTTGTTTTTAATAGTCATTGATTACACTGGTTGACAACACAAAAATAATCACATTGATTACACTGACCAAACAAATTACACTGATCGCGCCAGAAACAAACCAATCGGAAGCTCATTAGGTTTGGTATTCAAAAATATCTTAGTCCGGCAACTTTTTGTGAGCTGGCATGATTAGAAAGTGCAATTTCTTTTGATATTTTTCTTTATTGCTTTCATAGCATTATTTAGTGCATTGCCTCCTTTTACAGTTCTCCAATTTTAGTTTAAACAAGATTTTATTCAATGAACCGGTACCGGTACACTAGTATCCTAATTACTTGCCTGCAATTTCAATTATTATGATTTTTGCTCAACAACTACTCATCGTTCTTTAATTCAATAAGTTTCTCTTCTTCTTTTTTTTTTAATTATCAGGAGATTAGGAATAAAACTCCGTAATTCCTCCGGCCTCAACAGCAGAGTATGTAATATTAGTACCATCTCAAAAGCCACTCGATCCAATAACCTCTAAGCTTTGGCTATTAGTATTTTTCCAATTGAGTTAATTACATTTGGTCTTAAAATTCAACTTAGAAACACGGTTTGAAAACAAAAACTTTTTTTCAGCTTTTTGCTATTCTACACACTATATTTATTTTCGAATGAAAGACAACGTTAACATCTTCAAAATGAAATACTAGAGAGCAAATGCATTGGTGTATCGGTTGAAGCATTAACAAGATGTCCATGCATTCTTACAATTTCTGGAGATATGATTCAAATATGACACTCTTATATCTGCCCTTCTTAGGTCTTCAACCTCAACTTCAAACAGAGTTGCCTTTTTGATATTGCACCCATCCAAACTGGCTTATCTTTTTTTTTTGTCACGACCGTGTTCCAAAGATTTAAAAAATTTGCGCGGAAATTTTGTGGATCAAAAATGCAATTTGGATCATAGAAAAAAGCCAATTAATGAGATTTAATGGATTGGACTTAAACATGTTTTGTTTGCCGAAGCCCGTGAATCTTTTATTGTGTTTAAAGCTTAATTGTTTTTAGCCTAGCCCTAATGAAATAGAATTTGATTGGTATTAGCAATATGTGTTTCTTCACGCTAAGTTTAGAAATGGAATGTTTGATGGTTGGTATTCTTATTTGCTCAATCTAGGAATGTAATGTTTAATGTTTTTTTATTGTTTTCTTTTTATCACCTTCAGTATTATCATAACCTCCAAGGTATATCCAAGGATAACGGAATCAGATGATCATAAAGTTGTTCCATCATTTTATAGAAATTAGTATAGAGAGTACTCTAGCCATATATGTTAGGGCTTGACAAATTATTCATTAGATTTGTTCCGATTTGATATTCGCTTCGTTTCGATCCAAAAATTATGGATATCCGTTACAAATCAAAGCAATGCATATAATAAAATCTATTTTCCGTATCAAGCAAAACAAATCACAAACACCAATTTTAAAAATTCTAACATATACTCCGGTCCGTATATTACTCATATATAACATACAATATGATAGATTTATAGTATTTTTTATTTTAGAACTTCTGAATACATTTGGCGAACAAATTTATCCTAACAATAAGTAAATACTAGCTTTCTAATTAAAAATATATTTTATTTCTTATTTTTTGGTTCTTAAATAAAAAAAACATGTTTTGTCATTTTAATCTTACACTTTTCATTATTTAATATATCTACTCTCTAGTTAGTTTAAATTTTATATTTAAACAAGTTATTTTTACAAAATTATGGTGTTTTATTTTTTTGTGTGGTTTAAACGGATTTTCACGAATATCCAGATATCTACAAATATTTGAAACTTTTTGAAGCAAAACAAATCAGAAAACTAGATATCCGGAAAAAAAAAAGTAGATAACAAATACTACATTTTTCCGAATATTAGTTCTGTCCCAACCCTACTAGGAAAATGAGCAATTTTCCAAACCAATCGAGCATTTAAAAGAATATTGGAAGAGTAAGTGGTTCGGAAATTCAACACTTCCTTGACATCTTAACCAGATGCATTTATACTATAGATTGCTTGCCACTAGAATATTGTTGGTTAGACACTTCATAGAAAGTATTTTATTTTTGGATTTGCCTTCACGTTCCATTTCTGTTGGAACAAATAATCTAGACTAGGTTCATGCAATTTCAATTATCGAAAATGGGTTATATATACTGCCAAAAGATGAGTGAACCTAAAATCTACATACATGTATGGAAAAAAACAATTTTTTTGGTTCTTACTATTTTTATAATATAATATAGGGAAATAGGGCTTAATAACCAAACAAAAAACAATAACTAAAAAACTAACTAATTAACCCAGATTTAATGGTTGATTTTTTGCTACATACTCTTACTTTTGTTACTTTCTTGATTATTATTTTTTTTTTTTTGTTAATTAGATGTATAATAGTTTGAGAACTTCTAATTAGGTATATAACATGTTTTAATTGGAAATTAAGTATCTAACATCCACTTAAAAAATTTTGACTAAAATACCCTTAATGAGCTATTTAATTAAAATAAGTAAAAAATTCCTAAGAATATGTATTACCATATGCGAGTGCATTAAAAATATTACATTATTCTATTTTAGGAAAAATACTTTGAAGTCTCTGTCAAACTTGAAAATAAAATATTTTTGAAATTATATATTCAATTGATCTTATACATAGTTAACTACATCAAGTAACTATTTCAAAACAAAACACATCTAACTATTTCAAATCATAGTTAACTATTTTTCAAAAAATAGTTATCAATTTAAAAATGTAGTTAACTATTTTCACTAAATAGTTATTTTAATCCGTGAGATAGTTAACTACATTCATGTCAATGTTGTTGTAATGATTACTTATTTAAATAAACAAAGTTACCTATTATAGTCTATTATAATTACAAAAATTAACATACATAGTTAACTATTATCAGAAACATAGTTAACTACTTCAAAATATAGTTAACTATTTTCTAAAAATAGTTATCGATTTAAAAATATAGTTAACTATTTTATGAGATAGTTAAATATTATCATAAACATAAACAAAGTTACCTATTTTAGTGATTTTTGAATATAGCCAACTATGTTGATTTCTACGGCGGTCCAATTTGACCAAAAGAAGAGATTAGTAGTGGGAACACATGAGAATAAAATATAGAAGAATAAGGAGGAGAAGGAGAAAGAGGAGTAACAATAAGAATAATGAAAGTACCGGGTTTCCAAGAATGTGTATTATTCAAGAGAGTTTTGGATCCTCTCTAGGACGGACTGAGTTACATATTTATACTAAAATTATCTTCAAGAATAAACCCTAGAAATGTATGGAAAATATCCTAACTAGGAAGATCTACACAATATTCTCATATATTCTCTACTTATTCTCCAAGTAATCCCAGGTCGGCGATCCCACGATAAAAAGCTTTCCATCTTGAATTTGGGCTTTTCTTCCTTGATTGCGGCCCAACTCACCGCCTATTGATGGATACTCGGGTCAGATCGATCTTAAGTCGGGTCTGGGTAGAGGGTGCCAAATCCGATACCACCAATAAGTTCCCCCCCCCCCCCCCCCCCCCCCCCCGAGCAGAGTTCGATCTTCAAGTGCGACAGTTGAGGTCGGACAAAGCGCGTAGCGAAGAAACCAGTCCGACTTGAGATAGAGTCGTCACATCTGTCTGACTTTTCCACGTGGCGACCATCCGATCGCCCGAATTGAAGGGCGGTAAATGGATGCGACGGTTTTTAATGCAAAACCGCTACGCTCATTGAAGCCGAATAGTCGAAACTGCTTTCACCAAATAAATGCATTGTCATCGCACGTGGCACTCTTAACCACCGTTTTTGGCGAATCGTGAGAAAGACACTTCGATTTCCTTTTTTCTCTCTCCTGATCTAGTTATAAATAACGCGGCCTGGGTCTTTTCTTCTTCCACAACACCTTTCGCAAACCCTAATTCTTTCCTTCTTTTCTTGACAAATTTTTCCTTCAGTTTGTGGCAAGGAGAACAACGGCCGCCGGTGGTGCAAAAAGCAAAAGCCTGAGGTCAATCTCATCCAGTTTTTGGCTAACGAGATAGCCGAACCATTTGAGCCTCCGACAGTCCCTTTTTCGATGTCGGATCCTTCAACTTACCCTTCGCTGATCAAGACGAACGTCAAGATCCCGGAAGATGCTCCCAACCCTGAAGACATGATGCTTCCCTCGCAATACAGGGCGGTTACTACGAACGTCATTGAGGTTTGATAATGCTTCCATTGTTTTTTCTTCTTGATTTTCGTTAATGAGTCTAACTCTTTCACGCACTCCTTTCAGTTGATAAACTCGGTAAACCACCTCACAAGTTCGTATGAGACAGAGGTGGAAAACGCGATGGCCGTCAGGTTGAACTTCGACCAAGAGGCCCTCACCAGTTTAAAAAACTCAGCGAAAGAGATTGCCAAACTAGGTAGGACCATTTCCGAGGTGAAGTCGCGCCTCGAAGTAGAAAGTGCCAATGTTACGTCGCTTAAGGGGCATCTAGCCGTGGTCGGAGAAGAGCAAGAGAGGCTTCGGTTCTCTTGTGGGTCATGGAGGGAATTGGCAATTATGTCAAAGAAGGTTCTGCACAAGCATATAGACTTCTGGGCCGACCGTGCAGACGAGCTAGAACTCTAGATTGGCAGGCGGGATCGTCGTGACCCCTTTGTGGCGCAAATGTACAAAGCCATCAATTCCCTTGCCTGTCTGGACGAGCTAGAGAAGCTCGGGGTTGATATTCTTAGCGTAGTGCGCTCCTGATATACTGAGATCAGGGATAGGAACAAGGAGCAAGCTGAAGAGTTCGACTATGATCCACCGAGCTCACTTTCTTCGATGTCACCTCAGATCGTGGAAGAATTGCTTGATGCAGCTCGGAGAACTCAGGCCAATGAGGAGGCAAGACCGACCCCGAGGAGGCATATCCCTTAGGGTCTCTTCAATTCTTTCGAGGTTGTTGCTGCGATCATTCCTTTGCCAGTTCGTCAGGGAGTAACTGTTGTTGCTGCTCGGGCACCTTGTTCGAGATGTTTGTTTTTAAGAATTAAAATTTTTATAAAGAATTTTCGTATGTAATCCATGTGCTTTGACTTTTAATAAACTAGCGTTTTTATAAAGACTTTGCTCTTTTTGCTCATTTTAATCTGAGGTCGGGATTGATGGATCCTTTAGTTGTCCGGTTCCTTCAAACTTTTTATGTGAGTGTGCAGAATGTACAGTTTACCTCGTTGTTTTCTAAGTCATTGAAAAGTATGCGATCTGAGGCGGCTTAGTTAATTTAACGATCATAGAGATTATGCGACACTGAGGCCGGCTTTGGTTATGCGGGTTTAAGTACCACTATACTTATGGGAAGTATGTATAAGAGATCAAATACCTGGCCACGGCATCGATGTGAGAGGTTTTTACCTTAGTTATGAATATGGACGACCTGGTCGTACCGATATTTTGTTAGAAGTTTATAGAACGCTTGTCGCGATTCTAGTAGACCGCTTTTGGATGTATATTGACTAAATGCACTAAGTAAAAATAACTTTATATTTTTATTGATATCGCAATTGTTCCCTTATGAGGGCTGCCTACGTACCATGTCTTTCGAGAAAGAATCAAGTCGCTCGTAGTTTAAATACAATAGTGAGGAAAACAGAGATACCGAGTATTTTTTTTTTGAACTTTTTTAAGTTTCATGCATTCCATGAGTTGTGAAATTTTTTCCCATCCATCTCGAGTAGCTCGTAAACTTCTAGTTTGACGATTTTTGACACCTAATAAGGTCTTTCCCATTTTGCGCCTAGTTTCCCGGCCTGGTCCTCCTTTTTGGTAGCGCCCAGTTTTCCCGGCCTACCTCAAAGAATCGGTTGCGGACACTCTTGTTATAGTACATTGCAGCTAGTTATTCATAATTTTGAATTCGTAGCATAGCCTTGTCCCAGCTTTCCTCCAACTCGTCTAGTCGTTCCACCATTTTGTTGTCATTGACGTTTTGGTTTCGGGTCATAAGCACGTGGCGTAGGCTCCCTGCGTGCACTTCAGCGGGTGCCATGGCTTCTACTCTGTGTGACAAGAAGAAAGGTGTTTGTCAGGTAAAGTACCGAGGTATAGTTCGATGCAACCAAAGAACTTTGTCTAACTGATCGGTCCACACTCCTTTGATTTTACCAAGTCTCTTATTGAGTCGTCTTATGAGGGATTTGTTAGTGGATTTCGCCTGCCCGTTGACTTGTGGAAAGTACGAGGTCGTAGTGCTTAATCATATTCCCCATTTCCTACAGAATGTATCGAACACGTAACCTATCAAGTTTGGGCAGTTATCTGTTACGATTTTGTAAGGTACCCCGTGTCGGCATATGATGTTTTTCTCAACGAAGTCTTATACATCAGTTCCTTTGATCGTTACAAAAGCCTTGGCCTCAACCTATTTCGTGAAATAGTCGGTCTTTACCGTGATAATCTTCTTTCCTTTCGAAATGTAGAGTGGACCTACGGCATCCATCGCCCATCGCATGAATCGGTAAGCGATGGTAGCGGACGAATAGTCTTGTGTTGGGGCTATCTTCATTGGGGCGTGACGTTGATAGGCTTCGAACTTGTCCGTGAATTCCTGACAATCCGCAATCATTGTCAGCCAAAAGAATCCAAAGCTTCCTCACTTTAAGCGCTAAAGACCTCCCTCCAAAATGGTTACCCCCGTCCGCGCTGTAGGTAATAGTCAGTACTTTGTGTATTTCATTTCCGGCAATACACCGCATCATTACCCTGGATGCGCTCCATAGGTACAACTGATCTTCGAAGATGGTGTAATGAGCGCATCGAGCTCGTAGTCGTCGATCTTTCCATTTATTTTCTGGGCGTTCTCCTTCCTTTATATATGCAATGCTATCTTCCCTCCAATCCTTCTCAGAGGGTTCTTCAGTTCCGACCGAGGGTTCGTCGGTCAATTCTGAATCACCGACCATTACAACAGTTTTTTGTGCCGAGGTCGGATTGGTGCTTGGGGTCGGTATACTGCCCACATGGATGACTCGTCTAATATATGATCTAGCGGCCAATGCTGCCAGGGCATCCGCTGCCGAGTTCTTGTTACGGGGAATCTTCTTGAGCTCGAAGTTCTCGTATCGGGCTGCTAGTTCCTTTACAACCTGAAGGTAGGCGTTCATTTCAGGATCCTTGGTGTCGTATTCTCCGTTGAATTGACTGAGAATCGAAGTTCGCTTTCAGGCCCTTTGCCCCCACGATCTCGGCGAGTCAGAGGCTGGTTATTAAGGCTTTGTACTCCATTGTGTTAGTAGAGGTTTTGTACTTTGTTGTGTTATTAGAGGCCTCGAAGTCTAGCCAAAACTATTGTTTGATGATTTCGCCCGTCGGGGACTTCAACCGTACTCCGACTCCGGACCCTTAACGCGAGGAGGAGCCGTCGACATGCAGGGTCCAGAATCCTTTTTCGTTGGTGATACCGATAATTTCCCCCTCAGGGAGTTTGGCTATAAAATATGCCAGGACTTGAGCTTTGACACTCAGTCGTCCTTTGTAGACTATGTCGTATTCACTCAGCTTGATTGCCCATTTGATCAGCCGTTCAGATTGATTAGGACTATGGAGTATAGCCTGAAGTGGATGGTTGGTTAGTACCTCTATGGTATGCGATTAGAAGTAGGGACGTTGTTTTCTTGCTGATATCAACAAAGCTAACGCCAGTCTCTCCATCGTGGTGTATCTTGTCTCCGTGCTGCTTAAGACTTTGCTCACGTAGAAGACCGGCTTTTGTTCTCCTTGGTCTTCCTTTACTAAAACCCCACTGACGGCTGAGGTGGACACCGCGATGTAAAGGTATAGTACTTCGCCCTCTTCTGGTTTTGCCAAAATAGACGGTGTAGTGAGATATTCCTTCAGATCGGAGAAAGCTTGCTCACATTCCTCACTCCATGCAAACGTCTTGTTGGCTCAGAACAACATGTAGAAGGGTAGACTTTTATCCGTTGATGGTGATATGAAGCAATTGAGGGCGGTAATCTGTCCAATTAGGCTTTGGATCTCCTTTCGAGTTTGCGATGATGGTAGATCCATGATGGCGTATATCTGTCTTGGATTGGCTTCGATGTCGCGCTTTATTACAATGTATCCAAGAAATTCTCCTGAGGTGACCGCGAAAGTGCAGTTCGCCGGATTCAACTTTATGTTGAAGAGGTTGAGCGTATCGAAGCATTTGCTAAGATGTCGGATGTGATCTTCGGCGTTCGCCGATTTCACGAGCATGTCATCAATGTAAACTTCCATGGACTGACTGAGCTGATCGGCAAACATGCGATTTACCAGACGCTGATAAGTTGCGCTAACGTTTTTGAGGCCAAACGGCATGACCTTGTAGAAGTAGATACCTATATCTATGATGAAGGCCATCTTTTCCCTATCGTCCGGATGCATCTTGATCTGATTGTACCCGGAGAAAGCATCCATGAAGGACAATAGCTCGTTCTCAGCAGTAGCTTTGACCAACATATCGATATGAGGAAGGGGAAAGCTATCTTTCGGGCATGCCTTATTTATGTCGGTGAAATCAACGCAGACTCTCCACTTCCCATTTTTCTTCTTTACTACGACGGGCTTTGCGAGCCAGTTGGGATACTTTACCTCGGTTATTAATCATGCCCCGAGCAACCTCTCACTTTGTCGTTGACAGCCCTAGACTGCACCGTTCCTACCTTCCTTCTCTTTTGCTTAATTGGTCGATGGGACAGATCGATGTCGACTCGTGGCAGATGATCTTTGGGTCGATTCCTTTCATATCCCCTACCGACCAAGCAAAGGTCGAGGTATTCAGTCGGAGTGAATCTACTAGCTGGTCTCGGATCAAGGCACTGAGGTTGGTGCCGATTCCAACACATCATTCTGGTCTTTCGAGGTCGAGTATGACCTGCGTGATCATATTTCCGGCGATCACTTTTTTGGCTTCCGTCGGTGGTCGTTTATCCATTTCCTCTGCTTATTCGGTTATTTGAAGGGTCAGCACCCCTCGGCTCCTCTGCTTTCTTTCCAAAAGGAAACACTTCCTTGACTCTGCCTCGCTGCCTCGTATCGTGTACGTCCCTTGGTCAGTTGGCAGTTTCAAGCATTGGTGATAGGGGGATGCCACGGCTCTCATGATGTGGAGCCAAGGTGTTCCCAGGATGATGTTGTACATGAAGGCGTTGTCGATCACTGCAAACTTGATTAGTCGCGTGATATTTGAAACGCGAACTGGGATTTCGATACTCCCGATTGTAGTGGTCGTCTGGTTGGCGAATCCTGTCAGAGGGTGAGGATTCCACCGTAGTCTGCCTCCTTCAACCTCGATTTCCTAGAGGGTATTATGGTATATGAGGTTTACCGAGCTCCCTGTGTCGACTAGCGTCCGGTTGACCTTGCAGTCGTCCACCATGATTTTAATGACTAGAGGATCATTGTGGGAACGTTTCAGGTGTATCGTGTCTCTTTCATCAAATCTGGTGGTCGAGTGCTTCTTTATCGGTTGTGTCTGCCTGTCCTCATTTCGGATAGACCTTACGTTCCCTTCTTCATTGCTCGTTCCTCCAATGATCATGAACGTTGTCATGGTGCTCGATGGTCATTTGGTTGATCTCTCCTTGGTTAAATTTTTGCGCCCAACAAATCTATAGCCCCACTGTGGGCGCCAATTGAAGGTACCGGGTTCGTGAGAACGAACTCGATCTCCTCAAACGAGTAGGGTTTTAGATCTGAGGGCCGAATAACAAGAAAAACTTACGAGAAATAAAGAATGTTTCTAAGAATGTGCATTATTCAAGAGAGTTTTGGATCCTCTGTAGGACTGATTGAGTTACATATTTATACTAAAATTACCTTCAAGAATAAACCCTAGAAATGTATGGAAAATATTCTAACTAGGAAGATCTACACAATATTCTCATATATTCTATACTTATTCTCCAAGTAATCCCAGGTCGGCGATCCCAAGATAAAAAGGCTTTCTATCTTGAATTTGGGCTTTTCTTCCTTGATTGAGGCCCAACTCACCGCTTATTGATGGATACTCGGGTCGGATCGATCTTTAAGTCGGGTCTGGGTAGAGGATGCCAAACCCGATACCACCAAATAATAATAATGGTTTGTCTCCCACCATTTTCTTTGTCTCAAAAAAATGGAAGATGTACGGCCGTGAGAGAGGAAATGAGAAGAAGATGATGAGTAGAGGAAGATTGAGAGCTCGAGTTTTAATTTATTTTATTTTTTAGTGTAAAAAGTTGTTATTTAGGTGGAGGGTAAAAATTGAGTAATTGTACACGTGTAAAATTGGAATTTGTTATAGACTACATATTAATTACTTAATTATGATTTAGAAAATGTTAGATATTTAATTATATGTACAAAGGCTAATATACATACTAATTTTTCTTTTTTTTTGTTATCTAGCAAATTAACCCTATAATATACACGGATATTTATAGAACATTAAAAAAAATCTTCATCATCCTAAAATTATCAAAGTTATGTACCATGTTATGAATAAATACAGAAAGTGGTTTATATGTTATGAATATATTCCAAGCTTCATTATCCTATATTACTCGAGCTCTAGAATCTGAAAAAGGAAACTTATACTTTTTCTTACTTTTGGATCACATGGATTTATAATTCTTACTTGTTTGTTTTACGTCAATAACCATTAACTTTTTCAAAAATAAAGATATACTATTATAGTGTTATATATAATGGTTGTTTGGTTATTTTTGATCAATAGACATCGACGTGGTATCACTGTATTAGCGTCCATTTTCGATAATGCATGCAGACTTATTCACATAATAATGTCTACCACAAATTAATACGAAACTGAAATTTATTTTTTACGATTATATATTATTTCTCATAATTATAAACATTTAACAGCCTATCTTTTTTATTTGGAAAAAGAAATTAAATCATAAAATCGGTGATCAAGTCAAATTTCCAAATATACCCCTGTAAACTCACGGGCTACACTTCTTCTTCGCGAACCCAAACCTGTCATTCTCTAAATCGTATTCCACGTGATAGTTCTGTTGCTGGAAACTCCCCAGAATTATCGCCGGGCCGCTCTTTCCGCCACCGGAAGGACCGACGGTGGAATCGGAAATCACCGTTAAACAGATGTTATCGGCGCTTCCGACGAACGAGAAGTAATTCGATGACGGCAATTCCATTTTCGCTCCACCTTTAAACTCGAAAATCAACTCCGGTACAATCACTGATTCCTTGCCGGAGATATTGAAACACGGCCCAAGCCCGGTGAGTTTCTCTAAGTCTTTGTATCTACTGTAATTCGACATTTGCGTCGCGAATTCTTCAGCAACGAGATCGAAAACGGGTCGATCCATGAAAGTGAATGTGGATCCGGAATCTACGATGGATCCTCCGTTACCATCTGTTCCCGGAACTAAAAACTTGAAAGGAATCTTCATGTGCTTGCTTCCGACGTAGATTCGCCGGAGATTGAGGTAATAATACTCGAGATAAGCAGAGTTAGAAACATTTGGGTTGTTTCGAAACGGCGTGTAGGAAAGACCCGGAGTTTTCGACCCGGATTTATGACCCGACCCGGTATCCAAATCGAGATCGGAGCTCACATCTGTATCGTCGAATCGACGAGAAACCAAACAATGAGAAAATCTCTTGAGTTTCATCTGAGAAGGAAGCGATTCGGATCCTCGCCCAAACCCGGCAATACCAGCGGGTTGTCGGTTCGAGATAATAGAGCATCCGACTACGAAATCGGGTACGGATAGATCCGGGAAATCAAGAGTTTCGGATAATAAAAGCCCAGCCGTTGTTCCTAACCCGTATTGGATAATGTAGGGTGGACAAGCGACGGTGCAGTTCCGGGTATTCGGGTCGCATCCTCTGCATTGAACATTGGGTCCGAATAAGAATTGGCATTTCGGATTCTGACACCCGATAAGCTGAGACGAGGTAGAGTTCTTGGGCACAAATCTAGTGATCCGGGTCGGATCCACACCGGCGAAATTGCAATCGGAGCAGAGATATTTGGAGGTACAAGGGAACCAGACGAGACTACTTCCGGTATCGAATACGAAAGGGATTGTCTGCGACGGTGCACCGAAGCTGAGAGAGACGGAGTATCCACCGAAGCTCCGAGCAGAGAGAGGGGATTTCACGACGGTGGCGGAAGCGGTGGTTGTGGAGGCGGCGGAGAGAGCTTCTTCGTCGGGTTTAATGGTGGTTGGTTGTTTGAGTTTCTGAGCTCTGGCGATGGAGGCATCGACTAGACGCCGGAGAGAGAGGTAAGGGTCGTTGGGTAATTTGTCTGTGTGGTGGGAGTGGGAGAAGGGAGAGAGAGGGAGTTTTACAGCGGAGACGACGGAGAGAAAGAGAAGGAAGAAGAAGAAAGGAGAGGAAGCCATTGTTGTGGTGGTTTTTGGTTTGATGGCTTATGGGTTAAGTAAGAAGAAGGAATCGAACAAGACAAAGGAGTGTGGAAAGTGAGAACGAAAGAAGAGAGGAAAATAAAAGTTGAGAATCATGTTCGATTATCTCTGTGACTTTCTTCTTCCTTTTATTAAAAATTATATTTTCTTCTTCCTTTTATTTAAAACTAGAATAAGACGCTAGGATTATTTGATTTATAATAAATAGTTATGTTTAAAAAATGTTTAGAAGAGAAATATACTATATTCATAAGTATATGTTAAACCTCTATCTATATATAATAATAGAAACATGGTTGTTTCAATTTTTAATTACATAGTTTGTTATTTTTCTTTTTCTAATTTTTGTTTTATGTTAAATTTATTTTTATTAATTATTTTCAATTAAATATCTTATATAATTATTTTTATAGAGGTTTTGTGTAATTTGTAAAATTATTTTATGTGTTTTCCATTTTAACTTTTTTTTTTGGTAATTAACAATTTTGATATTGAAAAATTTAAATATTTAAATAATTTTCATGTTTATAATCTAATCACCTACTTAACACGTGTCGCGATCTCGTGAGTTAAAATTATGCTCACTCTCCTTTATATAATAAGATTATAAAAGAATAATTATCATTATATAAACTAATACGTGGAAATGTATTTTTGTGTGTCGACATGGAACGTATACAAGATAGAAAGCCAGCCAATGCTTGTATTTTTTTTATTATTATTATTGTCTAAATGTTAAGACCAATGCTTGTATTTATTGAGACATGCCAAATGAAACCGAATTTGTCAATGTATAATGGGTTAATAATATTCACTAATGTACAAATACTGAAATCCAATATAGTAGCTACGTAGAGCATGTTCAACGCATATATACTCTTTGGGTGTTTCAAATATAATTTTTTCTGTCATTAATTATTTATTTAAATTTTAAGTTATAAAAGAAAACAGAGAACCAATTAAAGAAGAACATCTATGAGTTGAATGTCTCCAAATGGTTAGAACGGTATCTCGTATGAGACACTCGAGATACGCCTTCTTTTTCTCTTTCCAATTTTGTTATTTTATTATTTTTATTTGGTAAAAACTTTTTGGTAGAAACTTCCCGTTAGGCATGGTGGACTATACAAGAAGATTTTTAGAACTTAAGAAATTACCTACTTGTTTTTAATAGTTAGTTGGCTTGATTGATTGGCCATGTTATCCCTCAAGTGGCTAACCATTCAGAAATCATGTGATGCGTATTCGTTATTAATGCATCATCTTTTCTCAAACCAAATTACACGTTGCTTTAATTGAATATGAGGAGTGAGTTTTGAATCAAAACTTTTGATCTATCCAACTTTCATACTCGTATTCATGAGGAGGATTTTGATATCTTTTTTTATTCATCGATTAAACTAATCACATTTGAATACATAACATTAACAAAACAAAAAAAACGTGTTTGCCAGATAATTATTCGGTCAAAAATGTTGTGAAGATGATTGCAGTTTTTTTTTCACATTTATTTTAAGATCCAAAATATCGTAAGAGATTTGTATATACAATTTTTTTATATCTAATGTTTGCGTTTAGATTTATATGAATATATATAGATTAAATTAATCGTTACATGAACCCGACGTTAGGAATCAACTGACGAAATGAAAGCACGTTGAATACAATAGGTGTGAGTAATCGACCACATGTATATTTGTTGACCCTTATAAACTATGTGATCATAAACTTTTAAAAGTGGTAAACACTGATTAAAAATTTTAATGGCTTTCCTTTTAAACAACTAACAAGTGACTTAATTATTGCATATAGTCACACTGAACCACATTTCATTGATGAAGAATCAATAAAGTCAACAATGCAATTTATAAAGTTTTGACAACTACGAGTCTGGAACAAGTAAAAAAAAAAAACAAGTCAATTACGACTACATTCGATATATTTGTACATCAGTAAAACTAGGGTTAATTAGTAGAATAATACTTTAAGGAGATGAAATTAGGTAAGTAATATATCAAAAAATTGAATTAGGTAAGTAACAAAGAGAAGTAAACATTAGATGAAATTACCCGTGAATGAATCCATAAAAAAAAAAATCAAAAATAATCAAAAATAATGTACTATTTTTAAACTACATAGTCAACTATTTAGTTAGTTAACATCTTAGAAAATAACAGTTAACAACCTCACACTATTTTATAACTATCTATAACATAGTTAACTTATTTTCAAAAAATAGCTATCAATTTAAAAGCATAGTTATTTACTCCATCGATTTCATAACATAAATGATTACATGGAATGAAAATGTTGTTGTAATAGTTACATATTTAAACAAAAAAATAGTTAACTATGTTGAGAACATAATTACCTATTATAGTTTGCATAATGAAAAAAATAACATATATAGTTAACTACTATAAGAAACATAGTTAACTATTATAGTGAATTATAGTTACCAATAGGAACATAGCTAACTATTATTCGAAACGTAGTTGCCTATTATATATTCCGATTATAGTTAACTATATCATTTTTAGATTATCTCCAACCCATTACTCTATTTTTCACTCTAAAATAGAGTAGAGTAGGGATTTTCTCCAACCCATTACTATATTTTTTACTCAAAAATGAATGTTCTAAATATATTCTTTTAAAATTTAGTCATTGACTTATCAGAATTATACAATTTACCCAATAATTTTATAATTAGCAATAATTCACTAAAATCACAATAATATTTTAATTAAATTTTTATTATAGAAATCAAATAACATTACACAATAAAAATGACAAAATAATATAATCTAAGCATCTACTAGAGCAATTGAAGAAGACAAGTGCAAAAAGACACACCATTTGGAGATTCAAGACAAGAATTACGCCTTGAAAGAACTTAAAGAAGAAAAAGAAATTTTGCGTCAAGACTCGAGCTCCATACATGATCCGAATATTCGTATGTATCTTGAGATGAAAAAACATGGATTTTTTAAAAAATGGTCGAGCAACAACAAAATCAACAAGCTCCACCTTCGCCTTCTTCATTCGGACAATATTTTGATGATTTAAATTATTAAGTCATTAATTATAATATTTATTTTATGTTATTTATCTTAATTTCATTATTTTTCATTAATAAATTTCATTGTATTTGAATTTTTTTTTTTTGCATTTTAATTGTGTTGGTTAAAGATTTTTTTTAATATGAACTTTGATTATCATTTTATAATTTTGTTAAAAGGTCATTAATCATTTAATCAAAAATTGAAGAATCAATAACAAAAATATATTTTTAATAATATATTTTAGGTGTAAAAGTATAATGAATAAAAAGTTAAAGGACCTTTATATAAATAAATAAGTTCAACTCTAGAATCGAATGAGATTCAAGTTTTCTCTACATGTAAATTAAAAAGGGTGGTGCTCTATTTTAGTGTAGGATTTAAAGTAGGGTTGAAGAGGATTTTTACTGTAAACTTTCTTTTAGAGTGAGTTCTAAAGTGAGGTTGGAGATACCCTTAGTCTTTATTAATTTTTATGAAGAGTAAAAACAGAAATTCAAAATTTAATATTGTTAGTTACTACATTTTGATTTATAGTATGTTAGATAATTAATTAGATGTCACTTAGATGATAAGGGCGAAATTTTTCTAAAACAAACATATGGCCAATACAAAATTTCTTAGAACAATGTATGATATTTTCGTAGATAGAATATATTTTTTATGGAGACGTGAGAAAATAAAATAACACATAAAGAACATTTATATATAAAAAAAAAACCAACGAGTATTTTATGCCATTTTTTTTTTCTTTTGCGTATGTTTTTTTTCAGGCTAGAAGCATATGGCTGACTAGTTTTTTACTTGATATAGAATAGAGTCGTCTCGCTTTCAATATTTCCATAGTTGAATATTTCTATATATAGTCGTTGATACCCTTAAAAATGACAATTTTCTTTTTCTGGTCATATGAAGTTTATATTGATCATGGAATACGAATTTGAACTACAAGGTGGACTACGACGATGGAATGCGAGTGTGAAATATATCTATCTCAGGTAAAACAGTACCAAAATTCACTACAACAAAACAGATGATTTGTGACTCTCGAAAGAGTCACAAAAGTGACTCATTTGCGACTACTTTACGACTAAAAACGGAGTCGCAATAGTTTAGTCGCTATAGTTTTGGAGTCGCAAATGAGTCGCTAATTAACTAATATTCTGTGACAAATGTATTTAGTTGCAAATATGTGACTCCTCTTTGTTAGATACGTTGAGTCGTAAATTTACGACTACATAGCGATGAAATAACCAAGTGCAAATTTGCAACTACATAGCGACGCTTGTATTTTGCGACTAAGTTATGACGCATTTGGTAGTCATAAATAAGCGACACATTAGAGACGCTTTTGTTACTGTATTTAGATCGGTGATGGTCACAAATTAGTCTTAATGGTGTCACTTATTAGACACCAACTTGCGACTTTGTATATTTTGAAGTCACTTTTTGGTCAATTTTTTGTTACTGATTTGGTGCTAATTTGTTACTGATGTGGTACTAAGAACATATTGATATTTGTTTTGTTTTGGAACTAAAATAGAAAGCAAAAGAAGTCTTAAACTTATAAAGTACTCAAGCCTAAAACTTGACAAAACAAAATGTTATATTGTACAAAAGAAAAGGTGTCAAACTTAACAAATTTGTTCACAACACAAAGAGACAAGTTTGAGAAGAAACTGTCAAGTGTTGGCTTCGGGTTGTGAGTTTGCCGGTGCTTGATCAGGCGGTATGGTCCTTGGTGCAGTGTCTGGCTGACCATCCAAGACAGAGGACTCAGTCATGTAAGCAGCGATGCGGGGATCGTCGTTTTTCAAGAACAGAAGCACCTTCTCAAATTCAGAGATGCGAGATTGACTCTGCCTTAGCTCTGCATCACGTCGCTCGTCTTCTGCATCTCGTCTCCTCTTCAAAGGCAGCAATCTTCTGCATCTCTTCTAAGGCCGGCATAGACGGTGAAGCATCGCTGGCCTTCCTTTTCCTTTTGTTAACCTTCTTGGACAATTGACCAATTCCATAAGGGTTCCGCTTGGGATCGATGTGCGTAACCTGTCAGAGAAACATAGAGAATAAAAATTAAGAAGCTAACATCCAAAGCATTATCCACATAAGTAAAGCATAAACCAGAGATGTAAACCATTAACCAGAAACCTAAATCCAAGTCTATAATTCACTAACAAATAACCTATTTCATAATCAATCATAAATAATTATCCAACAGACTATGGATTTCAAAACAGAAACCAAGACAAAAATGATAAGAAACATAAATTGAAAGCAGGAGAGAAAGGTTACCTTGAGGAAGATATCATTAAGCTCGTCAACGCTCAGTTGCCACTGTATTGAATCGTCTGAAGCATCTGGTCCTTCGCCACAAGCCTGATCCCTAATCTCTTGGAGGGTCTTGTCATAATCCTCATAGACCTGCTTAGCCTTTTGGTCGACATAACTGCCATCAGGCAGTGTATGAGTCTTCTTAAAGACTTCACCAAAAGACACATGTCTTCCTAGCCCATCCTCCTGCAAGAGTATAAAATAAATGGTCAGGTAATAAGTTATAGTACAAATGATATGGTTATTTAACAATTAAACGTGGCCAGTATTCGTAAATTGAAAGACTTAAAAACTGAAATGTTAAAAAAAATAGAAGACGAAGCATTACCGCAAAACTCCTGAAGTATCGTTCTTATTTATCAATCAGAGTCACTGTCCAACTGAAGTAAGGGCCATCGAACTTGCGTCTAAAGATCGTTGCGATTAAACCTTGCAAGGAAATGGAAACCAGATTACACTTCATATTGAAGAACTAATTCACAGTGTATTAAACTAATCAAACAGATCCAAGAACTAAACCAAACCAACAAATTCAAGAACTAGAGAAAACCAACAGATTAAAGCACATGATTGAATACAGGTACTTCATGAACCAATAAATACAATATCAGTAGTTGTTTAACAATACTAAGCCACTTGAATCAAGTCCTAATTCGTATAACCACTAAACATAAAGAAAACAAATAAATTTTCAATGCAGAATTTACCACAGTGACTTTGGCACAAGGACTTCACAGAGAAGAGGAAGCCTTTCACGTCCTGGAAGAGCCAATAGGTTAGCCAACATCTGCTTGTCATCTAGAGGAATGAATCGAGAAGTAGAGCGGTTTGATTGAGAGACCGAGTCTCCTGAGAAGATGGTGTTGGGTTAGAGGATTTTGGGGAGCCACCATTTGACATAGGTTGTGCCGGCGGTGAACCTCCATCGTAGGAGCCTCTGCAAAGGTGCCTGAAGTGTCTCGCACATTCCTAGGAGCTTTTATGGCTATAGGATGCACCACTGTATCATTCGTGGAAGCAATACGCTTACCATGAGCCTTGTCTCTCTGAGCAGCCTTGTCTCTCTTAGCAGCAGCAACGGTTGTAAGATCCCTTAGGGGGATGTAGTTCTCAGTACCCTTCCTCTGGTTCTGTCAGTACCACCGACTAGAGCCTCTCTTCTTCCACCGCCTCCGTCTCTTCCAAAACCACCAGAAGCAGAAGCTGATACTCTTTTTATTTCACAGGATGGACCCTTTCCTCTTCCACCATCTTCGCCTCTTCCACTACCACCGAAATCAGAACCACCTCCGCCTCTTTCACTACCACCGGAAGCAGAATCGCATCCACCTCTTCCACTACCACCGGAAGCATAACCGCCTCCGCCTCTTCTACTACCAGTGGAAGCAGAACCACCTCTTCTTCTCCCTCGCATAGACACTTTCACCATTAGATTAAGGTTTTGAAATTAGGGTTTCTGGGTTTGAGTGAGAGACCGGAAGAGAGATGAAGATCTAGGTTTCTGGGTTTGGGTTTCAAAGAAGAATATTAGGGTTTAGAAAGAGAGATGGAAGATTAATGATTTTAGAGATGAAGAATCAAAGGGATTTCTTCAAATCTAGCGAACCGAGAGAGAAAGAGAGGTTACAGAGATGAAGAATTGAAGAAAAGAAAGAAAATTATCCAGAAAACTTGAAGAATCGAAGAAAAGAAAGAAAATTATCCAGAAAACTTGAAGAATCGAAGATGATTCTTCAAATCGCCGAAGGTCGAGAGAGAATGAAAAATTTAGGGTTAAGAGAAAATGAGTTAGGGATGTCAGATCTGTTTAATAAATTGTGTATAGGCATCGGTAAGTAGTCACAATGGAATCGCGGATCAATTATTTTAGGCGGAAAAATTTACCGCGTAAAGGCCCAAAACATTTGACGGATGGCCCACAACTAAACCCATTTTTTATAAAAACGGCGTAGCACAGTGGTGGCTAAATTGTGACTATATTGTGACTACTTAGTCACTACTTTGTGACTGTATTAAGTAGTGACAAATCTACACCCTAAACCCTAAACATTTGGACCAAACACAATAACATATCATCGTTTCCATTCAATTTACATTGTATTTCTTGATTTTTTGGTTGATTAAATCAAATAATTAGTAGTAATCAAGTAAACATAGATCAATCTTGAAAAATATCAAATGTAAGAGATTACTTATAAGGTTTTCATGTTCTTTAGAAAAGCAATGTGGAAAATTTGTTTGGGTTGTTTTCAATCCTGATTATAGTTGATTAACTTCTAAACACGAATATAAGAAATATACACTTACCATATGGTGTTTAATTTGCTAAAAACTTAGAGGTAGTGGGGAATAAGTCGCAAATGAGTTGCAAATAAATACCAGAGTCGCAAAGTAGTAACATGAGTAGGTATTTTGTGATGAATTTTAGATGGCTTTACCCTAAACCCCAAACCATTTTCCAGAATTCCGAGAAGTCACTAAAAAATCGTAAATGAGTGACAACATGTGAATAAAATATAAACGGTGGATATACGAGTAGCAATGTAGTAACAAATGAGTGGGTAAGTTATGACGAGTTTTAGACGGCTATATCCTAAACCCCAAATCATTTTCCATAATTCCCAGCAGTCATTAAAGAGTCGCAAATGAGTTACAAAATGTGAAAAAAATATAAAAAGTGGATTTCAGGATTTGAACCCAAGTTTGTCCAACCGAATGAATGTTCCGAAACTAGTGTGCTATGACTAATCGGTTTTATGGTGTGTTTTCATCTATTTATATATACGCAGGGAAAATAAATAAAAAATAACCAAACCCAACAATGGGTAGGTTTCGATCTTGGGTTGGGTGGGATAATAAATGTGTTGATAACAATTGAGCTATTGTGACTAATCAGTATTGTTTACCGTCGATTTATGTATAATCGGATGGTAGAGTTGTTTTTCAAAACACTATTATAAATTAATGACACATTTAATTTAATTTCCCCCAAAATTCAAATACCAATATACAGTACAACCTCCATAAATTAATACTCTATAAATTAATAATCACTATAAATTAATAAATTTTCTCGTTTCCGAGTCGGACCAATGTAAAAATTAGCAAAATTCGATAAAATGATAAGATAATATTTTTTAAATAACTCCTATATAAAATATGGCCCCAATAATAGTATAAATTAATAATTATAAAACTTATACGGATATATTAAACTTAAATACAAGATCTCTCAAAGATATTACACACATTATGAAGCTTACAAATTACATATTTCATCCTCGTCTTCGAAACTTGATAAATTGCATTGAACCTTTGTGACTCTTTTGTCACCCACTTTGGTAAGTCGCTAATTTGTGACATAACAGTAGTAACTAAAGTGTCACAAATTTGTGACTAATATAGTTGTCGCTATTACGTCACAAATTTGTGACTCTTCTGCGACTCTTTCAAAATATTCGAAAAACTGTCTCAAATTAGTCACAAATATGTGACTGATTAACGACTACCATAAGCAGTCACAAATGTGCGACTAATGTGAGACTAAATTCAAGAGAGTTGCAAATCAGTCACATTACAGTCTCCAATTAGTCTCATAAATTAGTGACTAACTTAACAGTCTAAAAACTGAAGTCACTAATAACATGTTTTCTTGTAGTGAAAGATGAATTTTACAAACCGAAAGAGACCTCTAGAACAAAAACTAGAAGGCACAAACTACAACACAAGACCTCGATAAATTAATAAACTCTTTAAATTAATAAATTTGGTCGGTCCCGGGTCGGGCCGGTGTAAAATATAATACAATTCGATAAGATAATAATATAATAATTTTTTTAGAAATCCTATGTATATATATGATCCCAATAATATCATAAATTAATATATGCTATATAAACATGATTAAAATATATTTATATATCATTTTAGTGTTGTTTGTTTTTTTTCATAGAAGTGAAATTTGTTTATTAACTCAATCATTATTTGATATAATATAAACAAACAAAGAGAATAAACTAATTTCATAAAAATATAGCATAATATAAATTAAAAAATTTAAAATAAAAATTATTTTTAAAAGATTATGGAAAGTTTTCATTTTCGGTAAATTAATAACTCTATAAATTAATAAATTATCGTGGTCCCAGCATTATTAATTTATAGAGTTTTTACTGTACAAAGCATCTAACAAGCTAATCCGCAGAGCTAACAGAGCCTCCGACCATCGGCCAAGAAAAACGAAATCGCACTTTTTCTCCTCTCTCTTTAAAGCGGCTAGGACGAACTCAGTCCCTCCTCGATTTTCATTCGAAAAATAACAAATTATTATTTTCACTAATTTCATTTATAACAATCCACTTTGTCATATTTAACATGAATACTCGTCAATCCAACTCGTAATCTTCCATGGTTTAAAAAATGATTGCTTACACGCATGTTTGTATTTTCCACTCATATATATAGAGCCTGATTGGTGTAGCCGCAGCGGTTGTGGTTGCGGTTGCGGGAGTTTGCGGAAGCGGGTGGTTGCGGTTTCACGCGTTTTTGAGCGATTTGAATAATTGGTGCAGCGGTTAAAAATTGGTGCGTTTGCGGGATATTTACGACTAGTTAACAGTGGGTGCAGTAGCGGTTAAATAATAAATTAACATTATAAACACATTAAATAATTATTTAAAAAATCAAAATCATATTTTTATAATAAAATATAAAAATTATTAATTTAATAAATTTTAATGCTGAAAATCATGTATATGATATTTACTTATTATTATTATTATTATTATTATTATTATAATTATTATTATGTTGAAAATCATGTATATGATATTTACGTATTATTATTCTTCTTCTTCTTCTTATTATTATTATTATTATTATTATTATTATTATTATTATTATTATTATTATTATTATTATTATTATTATTATTATTATTATTATTATTATTATTATTATTATTATTATTATCATTATTATTATTATTATTATTATTATTATTATTATTATTATTATTTTGGATTAAAGTTATGAATTTAATGGAGAAACTGTTTATTTGTAGATTTATATATATTTGTGATCGTAATTTATTAAGAAAATTTTGGTGTGAAGATTTTATAAATATAAAATTAGAATAGGTTACTAATTAAAAATATCAAATTATTTATATATTTCATTATTATAATATTCAAATCTTGATTTTTAAAAATTTAATTTAGATTTTCTGATTTTAAGTACATTTTATTTTATTTTTACTAAAAAATAAATTCATTCGTAACCACCCGCAAACGCCCGCAACCGCAAACGCTCGAGGAAGGCAGCTTTTGGTTTTGAGCAGTACGGAGCGGTAGAAAACGTTTTCCGTGATTGTTGTCAAACGCTAGGAACCGCTACCGCCCGCAAACGCTGCATTTGCGGGTGATAGCGGGTGTTTGGGCAAATTTTAACCAAGTTCGCAAGTAAACAGATCTACGGAAGCAGAGAGAAGTAAATCTTTATTGATTATCAAAGTAGGCTTGTAGCCGAGTGGAATTACAACGTTTAGATGTCTAAAGCGTTATAAATAACTTTTATGGACCTAGAAAACAAGAGTTAGATCTCCGAATGCTATCTCAGGGATGCAAGGAAGATGTAGCTCTCAGGTTTTCTGTGTGTTGTGTCATGATCTACTTCTCTCTTCGACGTCTCTATTTATAGGACGTGAGTAAATCCGTTTTGGATTAGGACTAGACTTGACGTGCAAGCTTATCTCCTTAACAATCGGGATTCTCGATATACTTGGATCTCGTATTTCTTCATATCGCCAGGTTTAGATAATGATAAACTTCGTTATACCTGGGATAACGTAGTCTTTGCAAGTCTATCTCCAAAGCCACATAGTATTTTATATTAAATAAAGTAACCAACCTGACAACGACGTCGTAACGGTGCTTACAACGTGATAACGACGTAGCGGCCACGTCTCACTTAGAAGTGAGAAGTCATTTCTATGTCTTACATGACATAGACAATGTATTGACAAGTAATCAGAGGTCATTGCCTCGTTAGACCTGGCGTAGACAACATCTTGTCATGTAATGGTAGGTTATTACCTTGTCTTACCTGACATAGACATGTATCGTCAGGTATTTGTTACGTCATCATCTTCTTAGACCTGATATAGACGTGCATTCTCAGGTAATGAGAGGTTATTACCTCGATTTACCTGTCATAGACGACGTATCGTCAGGTATAGCCACGTCGTCATCTTATTAGACCTGGCCTGGACGATGTATTTCCAGGTATTGAGAGGTCATTACCTCGTTCTACATGTCATAGACGACGTATCGTCAGGTTTAGCCAAGTCGTCATCTTATTAGACCTGGCCTGGACGATGTATTTCCAGGTATTGAGAGGTTACTTGTCCAAGGCGACGTATCGTCAGGTATAGCCGGGTCGTCATCTTATTAGACCTGGCCTGGATGATGTATTTCCAGGTATTGAAAAGTTATTACTTCGTTTTACCTGACGTGGCCAAGTGGTGAGAGGTTTGTACTTCTTTAGACCTCCTCATACGTAGACGTGGCCACGTGGTGAGAGGTTTGTACTTCTTTAGACCTCCTCCTACGTAGACGTGGCCAAGTGGTGAGAGGTTTGTACTTCTTTAGACCTCCTCATACGTAGACGTATACGACGTATCGTCAAATTTAAAAAAAAAAAAAAAAAGTAAACGTACAATTAGAAGTACATATATAATGAATTTACTTTCCCCAACAGCGGGTGTACCAATCAAGCTCATAGTGACGAGAATCCGATAAAATTATAACTTGTTTTCGAAACAGAGGATTTATGAAAATCATTAACACTTCCTTTTTTTTTAATAAACCTATCACACGTACTGCACGTGTCTATATACATGTAGCACAGGATGGTAATTAAGCTTATGTTATCAATGTGTTTATAAGTGAACAGTTGTGTATAGTTTAAATTAATCCATTTTACCAAACTTTGATCTCGAGTTCATCTCTCTCAATTAATGAATTTTTTATGGTAGCAGAGCACTCATGATATAAGGATGACTGTTTCTTCTCTTGATTTGTCTCTGTTACGATTTTTATCGGGGATTATCATCGTTCATCGTTGGATCTCCACCATGATTCTTCAATCCATTTTTCTCCTTCCTTTGACCTAAGTCGAGCTCGATTTGGTGTTTTTGAGTTCAAAATCTCAGTGTTTCTCTTTTTCTTTTACATGATTGTGTTTGATTTGTGTTTTCACATCACTCCTCGACGTAATTACTTCTTTCTTTGTACGATGTCAACAAAATATGGAATGAGCTTCAATTTCTATTTCCGGTGGAGTTACAAACATTTTATGCAATCTAACACTACAAAATACATATCATTATGATAAATTGTATTTTCTTCATAGCACATATTATGCTGGATTACAGCTTGTTACAAACCGATTCACTTCCAAAAATGTTGATTTTCACTCTTGGAGACATATGTTAGCAGCGTTGAATGTCCGCAACAAATTGGGCTTCGTTGATGGTACGATTTCAAAACCTTTTGCTAATGATAGAAATTATGGCTCGTGGGTCTCGTTGAAATCAGATAGTTAAAACTTGGTTGATAAATTATGTATCGAAAATGATAGGCCATAGATTACTGTTTATGTCAACGACTAAAAGTATATGGAGAAATCTAATGTCACGCTTTAAGCAAGATGATGTTCCTAAGGTGTATGAAATAGAAAAAATATTGAGTACTATACAACAATGTTCTATGGATGTTAGTATTTACTATAAAAAACATATATCTTCCTATACTTGAAGTCAACTTTTAAATATTTTGATATTAAAAAATAATTTTTCGTCTCAAAAAAAAAAATAGATAAAATAGGAACCAAACTCTTTGTGTTACCACTAAACCATTATTTTTTTGGTAAATTTGGTATGCGTCCTAAAGCAAATGGTGAAGTTATTATGATCACAGATGAGATATCAACAAGATTTGAAACAAAGACGTACCCTATCCTGTCCATCATTATTACTTTAATAACGGATTCAAATATAATTTCACTTAAAATAAGCTTCATCAAATAGAAAGGAAGAGTACAAAATATTTGAGAAAGGAACAAAGATTTTAAATTGTCACGGGGAAAAAAATCAAGTGCATCGAACAATAGGGACAAAAACAAAATATAGTACCAACAAAAATTTCTGAGACGATTTATTAATGTGAGTCCGTGGAAACTAGGAAGCATGTGAATAAACACCGAGGTAAATGGGTGGACTAGAGGTGGTCGATGCTGTATCACATGATGAAATCACTTCCACGCTTCACTAAATATAGAAATTGTACCTTCGTATATCACAAATGATTGTAGTGCTTTTACATCTTAAATTTTTAACAAAAAATAATAATGTGTCAATTTTTATCAAGGCTTTTACTACATGTTAAATGAATTTCACGACCAGATGGACAAGTTTTTGCATTTTTTTTTTAATTACCAGGGGATTCTGAACCAAAATCCGTAATCTCTCCAGGCCTGAAATCACAATATGTAATATTAATTTCGTCCTCACTCGAACCAGCGATCTCTATATTTTGTCTGAGATTTTTACCAGTTGAGTTATTAGCTCTTGATAAATTATACATTTCGCTGTTGAGAAATCAAACTATGGAAATTAAAAACGCATAATTTTTAGAATGCCCGAGGACAGAGTTCTAAAATTCAGTTGGTAAAATAGGTAACCTTACTCATTTGATTGTGAACTATTAATATATAATCTCTTTTTTCTTTTTAAAAATGTCTAAAATATTGAATAATTCGAGATAGAATTGTTACAAATTCTACTAAGGACAATTCACTTCAAACCTATTACATAGATAATTTCATATTTGTTTTAAACGTTTGTTTTTCGTTGTTGGTTTTACAATAATAATATCATAATGGGCCGTAATTAAGACATTGCTAATTATTTGACTATTCAATTGAATTATGGGCTTAACTAAGACATCACTACTAATCTATTCATAGTCCATCATCTCGGCCCAACTGGGTTTGGCGGCTACTAACCGTAACCATATTGATTGGCAAGTATGAGCAGATGCAGATCATAACAAGAAGTTGTACAACGCACCTAAAATACTACTTTGAAATATGTGCTATAATTTGCAATTGGTAGCCAATAAACTATTGATAAAGAAGTAAAGGTCACATGGCTAATTGGCGAATGGCGACCAAATCCGTGGCGATAAGAAGTTATATAAGTGTGAGAATTTAATGAAAAATTGTTTTACAGAACTCTCTCTTTTGAGCTTAGAACTCTCTTTTACAACTAGAGGCTTTGCTTCTCCTTTGTAAACTGAGCTTTCGGATAAGATCAGTCGCTTTTACCCATAAGATTATCTACTGTTCACGTTTTTGGAGTTTTTGGGAAGCTTTTTTCTTGAACTCTGAAGAAAAAGGGAAAGATTTTAGAAGTAATTTTCAGAGATTTCGGTGTGATAGAAATTTCAAGAAGTAA
The DNA here is from genome assembly GCA_963576765.1 of Draba incana. NCBI lineage: Eukaryota > Viridiplantae > Streptophyta > Magnoliopsida > Brassicales > Brassicaceae > Draba > Draba incana. Next base: position 13,897,514 of record OY755216.1, on the reverse strand, counting down.
GATTTGAAAGGGAAAAGCTTGGTTCGAGTTACTTATGTCTTCAAGCATTGATAAAATTCTGGTGGCAATGAAAATTCTTGATGTTGACGAGCCCTTCGACTTGCCGGATGAACCTGAGTTCAGCTCTATAGTGGAGAATCGTCTGAGTCTAGTTGGGAGAGTTCTCAATCCGGAACATCAGGACATCGCAGATCTGATAAGAGACATGCCCCGTAAGTGGCAACTTTATGATAAGGTAAGAGGAGTAGCCTTGTCCTCGGAAAAGTTTCAATTTTTCTTCCAAAACGAAGAAGATCTGGAGGAAATATTACAAAAAGGAGTTCATACATACAATCAATGGTCCTTGGTGATCGAAAAGTGGGAAGAGAATCCTCCACCAGACTATCTACAAACGATCCCGGTGTGGGTTCAGCTCCGTAACATACCAGGAAATCACCGAACAATTAGCTCAATCAAGAAACTGGGAAGCTTTGCGGGTCAGGTGATAGAGGTGGCTTTCGATCCACATAAAGCTCAAATCAGAGATTATGTTAGAATTAGAGTGAAGCTAGATGTTTCAAATCCAGTTCGAAGAACAAAAGTGATCAATCTGCCAAAGGAGCAGGGGCAGATCATTGTAAGGTACGATTTCGAGAGACTTCAGAAGCGTTGTTATACTTGTCAACGCTTAACTCATGAGCAAGATAATTGTCCAATCTTTCTAAACAAAGACGCTAATATGCCCATCTCTGGGAAGTTGGATGATAGCGATTTGAACAAGGCAAAAGTTCCTTTTCTTGCAAAAGATGACCCTCTGTATGGGATTTTGAGTGAAGAGCAAGTAGGAATAGATCCTGAGACAAGAAGGAATAGAATTGCTCCCGAGGTGCTAGAAGGAATGCGAATCTATCTATTGTCTTCTTCAGGGCCAGATAAGGTAACAAAGGTTATGAGGGTCAAGAGTTCTATTGATGGGTTAAAGAATGATCCCAGAGGTCACTCAATTCTCATCTTGGAGGCTCCTCCGTTCATTTCTTCAGACTTAGATAAAGGCAAAGGAATAGTGTTTGGTTATGAAAACATTTCATCAGAGATAAATCAAACAGAAAGATTGATGAATGACGCTATAAAGAGTGGGATGAATCATGCGGTGGAGGAATCAAAGACACCACTTATAAAGGATCCTCCTTCTTCCATTAGCTCAACGGGTTATAGAATAGGCTTTAATGAAGCCAGTTCTTCTGGGGCAAAAGTGAAAAAAGTTGAGGAAATCCAGGAAGAGACCACATATGAACAATCGAAAACCTAGAGGTAAGACTGATAATCAAACTGGATTAGTTGAGGAAAAAAAGAAAGGTCTTATGGTTGGAAATCAAGAGAAGAGAAAGGCCAATTATGAGGCAGGAGTTAATGAGAAGGAGGCCCATAGGCACAAGCAAAATTCAGTGCAAAGAAAGAAGGGAGATGATCCATCAGCTGGTGATAGCAAACAAGAGGCAGTCCCAAAGGAGGGACAGCCCACCATCTAATGAGCTTCATAAGCTGGAATTGCCAAGGTTTGGGGCGGCCCCAGGATTTGGTGATTCCAAGACTCAAGGAGATGCGTAAAAAGTATTTCCCTGAGATTTTATATATTATGGAATCTAAGAATAAGAGAAATGTAATAGTAGACCTGCAAGAATGGTTAGGTTTCGAAAGAGTTTATTCGGTAGAACCTAGAGGGCTTAGTGGTGGATTAGCCTTATTTTGGAAAAAATCGGTAAATATGGAGGTGTTGTATGCGGATAAAAATATGATAGATTGTCACATCCAGTTTGGAGTTTTCTCTTACTTTGTCACGTGTGTTTATGGAGATCCAGTGATAAAGGAGAGAAGAAGTGTGTGGGAGAGAATCATTCGGATTGGAATTAACAGGAAAGAGAGCTGGTGTATGATGGGAGACTTCAATGAAATTTTACATAATGGAGAAAAAAGAGATGGTCCAGCTAGAAGCTTACAGTCTTTTGAGGATTTTGGAAATATGATCAAGGGATGTAATATGACTGAACTACCAAGTCATGGGAATGCTCTTACTTGGGGAGGATGGAGGCATAAACTTTATATTCAGTCGAAGCTAGACAGGTGCTTTGGAAACAAAGAATGGTTTGCCATGTTCCCGGTTACAAATCAAGTTTTTTTGGAAAAAAGGGGTTCAGATCATAGAGCTGTTTTAGTCAATTTGATGGCTTCTAATGAGGTTTACAAAGGACAATTCAAATTTGATAAACGAATGCTTCATAAACCTTTGGTAAAAGAATGCATAGAGAGAGCTTGGAAGGCTCAGTGGTATAAAGAGATTCCTTTAGTTTCAGAAAAGATAAGGCTATGCAGGAAAGCTTTGAGTAAGTGGAAAAAAGAAAACAACACTAATGCAATGGATCATATTACTCAGCTTCAGGAAGAGTTGGAAAGAGTGCAATCAGGTAACAGCCCATCTACTTTTGAGATTCACCGAATCAAATTAGACCTGTTTGGTGCTTACAGAGAAGAAGAGAAGTATTGGAGTCAAAAAAGTGATCAAAAATGGTTAAAGGAAGGAGATTGTAACACGAGATACTTTCATGATTCGGTCAAAGCTGGGAGATCAAGAAATTGCTTGGAGTCTCTAATAGATATCAATGGTATTGAACAAAGGGCAGAGGCTTCAAAAGGTGAAATAGCCTTTTCATATTTCACCAATCTTTTTGCGTCATCAAATCCAGACAGCTTTGAGCAGATTTTTGATGGCTTTTATCCTTCAGTCACAAGAGAGATGAATGAAGCTCTTACAAAGGAGGTTACAAAAGAAGAGATTAGGGATGCGGTATTTTCAGTTAAACCCACTAAAGCTCTTGGTCCAGACGGGATGACAGGATGTTTTTTCCAAGAATACTGGGAAGTGATTGGGGATCAAGTAACTAAGGAGATAAAATCATTTTTTGAATCAGGTACTTTCCCTTCAGATTGGAATTACTCACACCTCTGTCTCATTCCTAAATTAGTGGGTGCTAAAAGGATACAGGATCTCAGGCCGATTAGTCTTTGCTCTGTGATTTATAAAGCGATATCAAAAGTGTTAGTTTCAAGGTTAAAGCCATTCCTGCCAGAGTTGGTTTCTCCTTGTCAGTCAGCTTTTGTAGCAGAAAGACAGATATCAGACAACATCCTGGTGGCTCACGAGGTTATTCACGGTCTTATGACACACGACACGGTCTCAAAAGAATTCATGGCAATAAAGTCGGATATGTCGAAAGCGTTTGACAGGGTGGAATGGCGCTATCTTAGGGCTCTTTTAGTGGCTATGGGGTTCCAGAGGAAATGGATAGATTGGGTTATGTTCTGCGTGACATCTGTCACCTTCTCAGTTCTAATCAACAATCAGCCCCATGGAGTGATAGTTCCTCAGAGAGGTTTGAGGCAAGGAGACCCTCTCTCTCCTTTTCTTTTTGTGCTATGTACGGAGGGGCTGTCTCACCTTCTTAATAAGGCAGAGAGTAAAGGAACTATTTCTGGAATCAGATTTTCTTTTCAGGGGCCATCTATCCACCATCTGTTATTTGCAGACGATAGTCTGTTTATTTGCAAGACAGAAGAGAATCAGTGCAAGGAGTTTAAGAGGATCATGAAAATTTATGAGGCAGCTACAGGACAGTCCATCAATTTAGATAAATCTGCCATAACTTTTGGATCCAAAGTTGATCAGATCACTAAGAAGAAGATTCAGGAGGAATTGGGAATTGTTAAAGAAGGAGGTACAGGTTCTTATTTGGGACTTCCTGAGTGCTTCAGTGGTTCCAAGGTAGAATTGTTAGATTACATAAAGAATAAGATGAAGTCAAGAATGACAGGCTGGTTTGCTAGAACGTTATCACTGGGAGGAAAAGAAGTTTTGGTGAAATCAGTGGCCTTGGCTATGCCCATATATGCTATGACCTGTTTTAACCTTCCTAAAACAACATGTGCTACACTATCAAGTGCAATGGCAGATTTTTGGTGGCAATCCACGGAGGATAAAAGGAAAGTGCATTGGGTAAGCTGGGACAAGATGTGTCTAAGTAAACAAGAGGGGGGTATGGGGTTTAGAGACATTGAGTGCTTCAATCAAGCGTTGCTAGGCAAACAAGCATGGAGGATTCTGCAACACCCGAACAGCCTTTGTGCAAGAATGTTTAAAAGCAGATATTTTGATGATGGTGAATTTCTAAAGGCATGTATTGGGAGAAAACCATCATATGGATGGAGGAGTATTCTCCATGGAAGAGCTCTTTTGGAACAAGGCCTTTCAAAATTAATAGGAAATGGAGAGTCTATTCATGTATGGTGTGATCCTTGGTTAGGAGAGGAAAGACCAAAGATACCTCTGATGAAGAATATCTTTGTGGATCTAGAGCTAAAAGTTAATGATTTGCTCAATATTTCAGGAGAATGGAACATGTCTCTTCTAAAGGACTTATTCTATCAACAAGATATAGAGATTATTTTGAAAAAGAGGCCTATTCAGAATCAAGAGGATTTTTGGATCTGGAAATTTAATAAAAGAGGTGACTACTCTGTTAAATCTGGAAATTGGCTGGCTAATAGGAGTAAGCACCATGTTTTAATCTCGGAGGCAGTAGCTCTTCCTTCTTTGAATGGGATTAAAGAGCAGGTTTGGAAGATAAAAGCTCCTGCTAAAATCAGGAATTTCTTTTAGAAAGTGTTAAGTGGAGCTGTTCCTGTGATCGATAAGATTGTGACCAAAGGAATTAGACTGGATGAGAGATGTCAAACGTGCGGTGATGATGGTGAATCAATTAACCATGTGCTTTTCACATGTACGGCAGCAAGGCAGATTTGGGCTCTTTCCAATGTTCCTTGTCCCTCATCAGGTCACCATTCAGATTCCATTTATTCAAACATGGCTTACTTGATGTCTCTTTTAAAGATCTTGGTAATTCCCATTGAGATCAGAAAGAGAATACCTTGGGTTGTTTGGATGATATGGAAGAACAGGAACACTTTGTTTTTCGAGGGAAGACGTTTTTTGCCAATGGAAACCATGAAGAAAGTAAGAGAAGAAACTGATAACTGGTATCTAGCTCAGATAGTAGATAATGTGTTGCATAGGCAAGAAGCTATGAAGAAAAAAGAAGAAAGTAAATGGAAACCCCCTCCGGCAAACTGGATCAAGTGCAATCTTGCAAGCTCTTGGTCGGTTAAATCTAAGAAGTGTGGAGGTGCTTGGGTAGTCAGAGACTCTTTTGGGAAGGTTCTATTGCATAGTAGAATAACATTCCCAATTCAGGAGAGTAAGATGGAAGCCCATAGAACTTGTTTAATTTGGGCGGTAACAAGCATGGCAGAGCTCAGGTTTGATAGGGTGATCTTTGCTTTTGAAGATCAGAGCCTTATTGGAGCCATTTTAAGACCTAGAGCTTGGCCATCTTTTGTGCCACATGTGGAATCAATTGTAAATAGGTTAAAAATTTTGGGCAATGGAGATTGCAGGTAGAACAAGGCTCAAGGAACAGAGGCGCATGTCTCATTGCACATAGCGTCATTCGGGACAATAGGGATCAGTCTTATGTTGCTTCAGGACATCCTTCTTGGCTTAATGACCTCTTTTGCATTGAGAGTGTAGTTGTTGCCTCTGGTCTTTAACGGGAGTGTTTTTCCTCCTGCTCCTTTCGGTTTGGCTTTTTAAGCCATAGTAGTAATGTCCTTTTATCATGGTTTAGGGTTTTGCAACCCTCTTAGTTTGTATGTGTTGGTTGTTGGGCTGGGGCCTATGAATACAAATTGACCAGATGGAAAAAAAAAAAGTGTGAGAATTTAGTTAAACAATCAACACAACAAAAACAAAAAGCTTAAACATTCATCTGCTCAACATCCACAGACTATTTAGTAGAGACTAAAGAAACTGATCACAACTCGGTACAGAGATTAACGAATATAATATAAGCTAAACTGTTTGAAATGTGTGGTTGATTATAGTGACGGCTTGAGATGTCTTGGTCATATAGAGAAATTTGATAGGACCATGTTCGTTTGTTTTGGTTGAGTCACAAAATGGAAATAGGGTTTGATTTTATTGTCGGTAGGACAAAAGAGTCGAAACAACATGTGCGAAGATACTCTTTTATAAATAAAAAGAGAGAATCTTCATTAGAATACTCAAGTCGATGTGCGAATATCGGAGTATGTATACACAATTAAGATTCTCAAAGATAGAAACTAAGCTGCATCCTTATCGTAATCTAGTACAATCTTATCTCAATACGAACTTCTAACGAGCGTCGAGAATTTAAATCGGAAGGAGACTATATTGACAAAGTGATAACGAAAGGAAAAGTGAAGGATATGGACACCAGTGAAACATTATTCATGTGAAGTGGCCCAAAGCCGTTCCATTTTGACCCTTTCTTGTGATGTTGGCTTTGACTTTATTCAACCCCTTCCGTGAAATATGTATATTGTCAAATCGTCGTCGTTTGAAGTGGAACATAAGTCGACAAAAAAAAAAGAAGTGGAACATAAATTTTGTATATACATATCATAATGCTTGTAGTGAAATTAATTAATTAGCTAGCTTTACAATTCCATTACTTGTGTCTTTTATAGTTTTGAACATTAAATAAGCAGAAAGAAAAACATAAATAAATATACACGACGGCAGTTATCCTTAAATATAAATTAAAATAAACAAATATGGTCGTTGTTTTGCTTTGAAAATTATAAAGTAGTCGAGATTGGAGCGTTAGTTGCCAACCATCAAGCACTGCTACTCCATCTCTCTTTTTCAATTCATTCAATATTTATTTTCTTTTATATATTTATAATTCTAAAAAGCAAAAAGAAAGGTCCCGATATATTAATATTATATTAACACGCTTTACAATATAGTCTTTATTTGACTTTTAAATGAAAGAAAAATAACATGATGATCATATGATATATAATAAATTTTTTTTTTTTGAAACTTCGATATATAATAAATTGTTAGCTCATATCCAAAGTTCCAAAAATCCAAAACACCTTCTCACTCTCTTTCTGTAAATGGAAGCTGAGAATTTGATGAAGCTTTCTCTTCTGCAACGCAGAAACGGCATCGTTTCGCAAACCCTAGACTTGGAACTTGTCTCCGTCGACAAATCCTCCGATGATGTTCTTCCATGTTATACCTCACTCAAAGACATCCTCCCCTCCACCACAACCACCGTCAATTCCCCCGTCGTCTTCTCCGCCGCCTCCATGGACGGTCCGACCGTCTCAATTCGAAACCGCCTTGTAAAGCAAGCTGCATGTGCTTATCTTCAGCCTTCTACTCCAACTCCTTCCTATAATCCTTCATTTGTCCGCCGTCTCTCCTCTTCCTTCTTCCGAATCTTCTCCGCCTTCTTCGATTCTCTTCTCCGCCTCTTCCCCTCTCCTCGGAAAATCTTTAGAGCTTAGTGTGATTTAGAAACTATTCTTACATCATCTTTGTGTTTTTTTCATGATTGAAGATCTCGTTATATTTATTTAATATAAACAAATCGTGAAGGTTTTTGAGGTTCACGTTTACGTTACGTATAGGCTTTGATTAGTGTGTTTGTGGAATAAATGAGAGGAAAAGAAATTTGATGAATATGAAAGAGAAGAAAAGTGTAAACGGGATGAATTTTTCCTTCTTCTCAAAATAAGTTGGAAGATTTACTCTACTTTTTGGTAAAAGGAGAAAAATGCTATAGATGTGGTGATTATTCACCATCTTTGATACTAATCTTATTTATATAAGTGACAAGTGTCATATTACTATATTTTACCAGTGTTAGAGCACTAATCAAATATATAGAAGTCCAAATGTCATAATTTCATGTATCTTCCTCCACTATATATATGTGAATAAGAAATGTATGAGATGGAAAAAAGAAGAAATAATAATAAGCATAACTCCTTCTTGTTTCCTTTTCGACTCATGTCTCCATATAATACATATAAACATAGTTCATTAAAACATTTGATTTTTAAAAGCCCAATGGGCAACATATTGGTACAACGGAAGTCCACGAGAGAAAAAGAAAATAAAGCAAATTAGACACACACGTCACATGATACACACGTCACATGCTCCTCCATTTCTTCTTCCACGTGGCAGTAATCTGGACAGGATTGTAGACTCTTCCCATCTCCACCGGATCAAAGAAAATCCCATCGGAATTTTCACCTCCGGCTAAACACTTGATAAAAGCTATGAAATCTTGTCCATGATCGTTGAACCGAGGTACCAGCAAACTCTTCCCAACCGAAGAACCAAACTAAAACAGATTCAGTAGAAAAACTCACCTTCTTGAATCTATTTCCAACCGATCAATCACAGATCATGACCAAATTCCTATCTGCCTTCACATAAGGCTTCAGATCAGAGATAAAGGGGAGATAACTCCCAGCCATGTATGATTAATACCTGAATGAAGAAGAGAGAATTTCTACAATTTTAGTTTTGATCTTGATTGAAAAATAAAACCATGGAAGAGTATAAACAAAACCAAAAGATCCGGTCAAAGTCGGAAAACAGATCCGGTCAAGCCGGAAACCGAATCCGAACAACGTCGGAAGATTAAAAACACATAGAACAAGGAAATCTAATAAAAATATTAACAAACCGAGAACATTCTTGCATTTCCCAGATTTTCTGTTTTCTCCTAGAGACTAAAAACTCTAGTGATTACGTGCTTGGTGTTAAAAGATCGTTGGGCTACGACCACTCTTTTTTGGTAAACTCAGTGGGTCTTAGTAAAGGTTTGACGCTTTTTTGGAAGAATACACATATGGTGGATGTTTTATATTCGGACAATCGACTGATTAATACAAGGGTGAAAATTGGATCTACGGTATACTACATGACTTTTGTATACGAAGACCCAGTTAAAGAAAGGAGAAGGTTTGCATGGGACAAGATAAAAAATATTGGTTTTCATCGAAATGCAGCTTGGTTCTTAGCTGGAGATTTCAACGGGATATTGAATAACTCAGAGAAGCTTGGTGGAATTACTAGAGCTGAATCTTCATTTTATCAGTTTCGTTCGTTGGTTCGAGACTGTAGATTCAAGGAAATTCCGAGCTCAGATAATTGTTATTCTTGGGCAGGGAATAGAGAAATTACATTAATAAATGGGGAGAAAGAAAAGGTTTGGATCAAATGTCGTCTTGATCGAGCTTTTGGAAATGCGGAGTGGTTTCGATTATTCCAACGAACTCACTGTGAGTATCTAGCATGGTGGGCCTCTGATCATAGACATATTGTGATAAAGATGATAACTGGTAACAATAGCAGAAAAAGGAGATTTTGGTTTGACAAGAGATAGTACGCTAAACCGGATATCATGGAAGTGATACGGAGAGGATGGAATAAGCAATATACTGATTCAAATCCTAGGGTATTGGATAGACTTGCGGACTGCAGGAAGGAGTTGTCTACATGGAAGAGAAAATCTAACACAAACTCAAAGGAGAAATTAGCAAAATCTCGTCATGAGTGGGATTTAGAATCTTCTAAACTTCAGCCGAATTCCAAAGGATACATGAATTGAAATCAGAGATTGAGGAAGCATTTAGAGAAGAAGAAGTATACTGGAAAGAGAAGAGTAAGGTGAATTGGATGACAGTTGGTGATCGTAATACGAGGTTTTTTCAAGATAGTGTTAAAACTTGAAGAATGAAAAACCAAATTGTCTCACTGGTGGATGGCAATGGGATAGGACATTTTGAGGAGTCAAGGAAAGGAGAAGTGGCTGTAAATTACTTTACAAATCTATTCCAAACTACAAACCCGATAAACTTCACGGGTTCGAACCGAGAGTCTCTACATCGATGAACAATGAGTTAACAAGACCAGTTACGGATGGGGAAATTCGCAAGGCAGTGAAAGGCATTAAGAGTGACAGTGCACCAGGAGCGGATGGCTTCTCTGGCAAGTTCTTTCAGAGTTTTTGGTCAATCATGGATCCGCAGGTGATTAAGGAAGTCAAACAATTCTTTGAAGAAGGATTGGTATCGTAAGACTGAAACTATACACAACTCTGTTTATCGCCAAAGCAACCAAACGCAAATGCGATGGTTGATCTTTGCCCTATCAGTCTATGCTCTGTTTTGTATAAGATAGTATCCAAAATCTTATGTCAACGATTGAAGCAGTTTCTTCTCAAGGAGCTTTTGTGGGGGGTCGACATATATCGGATCATTTGTTATTGGCACATGAAACGATTCATGGTTTACGAACAAATCCTAATTGCAAAGAGGATTTCATTGCCATCAAAACAGATATGTCAAAGGCTTTTGATCGTGTAGAATGGGTTTTCTTGGAGGCTTTATTCACGCGAATGGGTTTCAATCAAAGATGGATCGAATGGGTGATGCGATGTATACGCTCTGTTACGTACACAGTTTTATTGAACGGAGAATCACATGGTCATATCTTTTCGTCGCGTGGTATAAGATAGGGCGATCCTGTTGGAATTTACACAGGTTTTACCGGTTTTAATCTCTATTAAAACTTAGCGACAATTCCTTTGCCTAGGATCTAGGGTTTGTAAACGATGAATCTATAAGAACGGATCTCGAATATACCTAGAGTTTTGCAGCGGAATTAGAACAGGGATTCGAGATCTTTAGCGCATCAAATGCTACGCCTCTACTGATAGTCCACACGCACACAAACTGGAATCCGCAGGGATGCTAGTGCCTGGAATCGGATCTCTTAGGGAATTGTGTTTTAGAAGACGGCTATCTGCAAAAGGCTCACCCTGATTTCGTGCCTCATATATCATATATATAGGCCCATCAGAAAACCTAATTGTCTAGTAATTAAACCGGTTCAATTAAGTCATTAAACCGAAATCCCTATTTCGGTTTTTAGCCCGTGTCGATCGACACAACTTATTTGTGTCGATCGACACACTCTTCAAAACATGATTCTTATGTGTATCAAATACACATCATTTGATCATTACATTAATGATCATTCCCACATAAAGTAAATCCAGTTTGCTTAGGTGTGTGACCCTGTAGGATCATATAATACTAGCAATGAGTTCATAACTCATAGATCATTAGCGGCTTCTAGCAAAACGTCATGACCACCTAGTATCATATGAATGTCAAATCTCGACAGTACAACTATCTCTATAGTGAATACAAGTGTGATTTCAGGACATTCCCAACAATCTCCCACTTGTACTAGAATCAACTATTCCCATAATCCCTTCATCTCTATATCTCGATATGGCATAAGGCAAGAACCGTGTCATCCTTATTATAGCCATTATCACGTTCATCGAACTCCGATTTATACTGATCAAAAACAAACGACTGACAATCACCTCGTTTGAGCGAGGCCACGCATTTCTCAGTATCAAATCTTCGATGGGCCCTGAGATATTTATCTCCTGTTATATAGGAGAGACAAATCCCATCTTGTTCCATCCCTGTTACTTCACACACTTCATGATACACCCAATCAATGCCTTTATAGTCACTTGTTACGGATAACGTTTGACAAAGTCAAAGCGGACCAATTCATATGCAAGAAATCATGATGAACTCAGGTCTAAGGACTATACTCTATAGTCGTAATGAGAACCTCTTATGACACTTATATAACTATCCTGTAGAGTTCTCATTAGCGGGTCATGTCCGATCATATGTTCTCTAACATATATCTATGTGATTGACTTTAATACTCTTATTAATGACTCCATGAAACTTAGTCATCAGTCACCTCACATACTAGTCTCACGCGGTTGTCAGTGTCCCACTTTAACAACCTTGACCAGGGACAAATATAATCTATGTCATTAATCACTTATAGGGTTTCATGATCAAGTCCTCAACTTGATGACCTATAAAATGCCATAAATTACTTTGGGACTATTATTCAATTATCCAATAATCAAATAATACATGAAACAATTTCATTATGACACAACCAAAGTATGTCCACATGAATATCATAACATAATTAAATCCATTACAACTCCCACTAGAATCAAGATCACATCTTAATATATCCAATACCTACAACAAGAGGGTGAAACTCATGCTTAGGTCGTGGGAGAGGCTGCGGCGCTCTGCTTGGAACCCTTTCCAACAAACCGCATGTTGCGATGCTCTGCTTGGAACCCTTTCCAACAAACCGCACCGCAGTATAGACACAAGACATAACCAGGTTCCGACCGGAAATCGTCTTTGTCTGTCTAACCACTCTCAACAAAAAACATTACTTCCTTAGTCACCAAGCTCTTATCCTTAGTATTTATCAAATACTTGAGAATATTCTTGGTAACAGTCCAGTGACTTTCACATGGATCATATTGGTATCTACTCGTCTTGCTTAAAACACAAGCAATATCTGGACGAGTGCAGGTCATGGCATTCATGATAGATTCCCTGCATAAGCCTGGGAATCTTACTTAAATGTTCTTGCTCAGCCAGTGTCTAGAGACACTGCATCTTGCTAAGATTAATGCCATGAGACATTGGTATGAGGCCCTTCTTGGAATCATGCATACTGAATCTGTCCAAGACCTTATCACCATAAGCATCTTGACACGATCTAATTAGCCTACCCAATCTATCTCTATAGATTCTTATTCCAAGAATTCACGCGGCTTCTCCCATGCCTTTCATTGAAAAACAACTTCCGATCCAAGTCTCTAAAGACTAAAGCAACGGAACGTCATTTCCGAGAAGAAGTATGTCATCTACATACATAACAAGAAATGCAACTACACTCCCACTAGTCTTCTTGTAAACACATGGTTCCTCTTCATTCCTGATGAAGTCAAACCTTTTGACCGCTTCATCAAAACGAAGACTTCAACTCCGTAATGCTTGCTTCGATCCATAAATGGATCGATTGAGGCTTGCATTCCTTCCCAACATTATTAGGATCTGTGAAAACTCAGGTTGTGTCACGTACACACCCTTTTCCAGAATTCCATCAAGGAAAACTGTTTTTCACATCCATCTGCCAAATCTCATCACCATGATAAATGGCATTTACTAGGATAATCCTAATGGATTTAAGCATAGCAACTGGGGAATAGGTTTCTTCATAGTCATACCATGAATTTGCTTGAAACCTTTTGCCACAAGCCAAGCTTTGAATATCTGGATATTCCCATTTCGGATCTAGCGGCTCCAAGCCACTTTTCAGAGTCCGGAACCAATACTACTTCTTCAAAATTCGCAGGCTCGTCATTGTCAATGATCAACAAGTCATGACAATCGGTCGGGAGAAATCCCTATTTCTCGTGATCATTACGAATCCTTTCGGATCTGCGAACTTCAGGCACCACAGGTGTAGGTTCTACAACTCTTTGCAGATCCAGCTACTGCTCTTCCTTAACAGGTCGAGTAGTCTCCAGTGATTCTCGAACATCTTCGAGTTGTACTTTAACTCCCACTGTTCTTCTTGGAAAGACAATCTCTCCCAAGAAAACATATTTCTTAGCAACAAACACTTTGTTTTCAGAACTGTTGTAGAAGTAGTAAGCTTTGGTTTCCTTAGGATAACCAACGAAGTAGCACTTATCGGATTTGGGTGCGAGCTTGTTAAACATTTTACATAAGCCTCACAATCCCAAATTTTCAGGAAAGACAAATTGGAATATTTCCAGTCCACATCTCATGTGGTGTCTTTTCAATTGATTTTGATGGAACCCTATTTAGTGTAAACTCAGACATTTCTACAGCGTATCCCTAAAAGAGATAATGGAAGATCTTTGTGACTCATCATTGATCGGACCATATCCAATAAGGTCCGATTCCTCCTCTCGGAAACTTCATTCCATTGGGGCGTTCCAGGAGGAGTGAGCTGTGAAACAATTCCACACTCTCTCAGATGATCACTTAACTCTTGACTTAAGTATTCTCCTCCGCGATCTGATCGAAGAAGTATTCTCCTCTGCGATCTGATCAAAGAGCTCTAATACTTTTGCCAATTTGATTATGGACTTCATTTTGGAACTCCTTGAACCTTTCAAAGGATTCCGACTTGTGACTTATTAGATAACATAGCCATGCCTACTGAAGTCATCAATAAATTACTGATACTTTCCTCTAGCACTGGTGCCCATCGGGCCGCACACATCTGTATGTATAAGGCCCAATAGTTCTTCGCCCTTTCATTTAGTTTGATAAAATGGGCCTTAGTCATTTTGTCCAACAGTAGGATTCACATTTCTCACATGATTCACAATCAAGTGAGTCCAGAAGCCCATCACTATGGAGCTTCAGAATCCGATGTGGCCCAAAATGACAATGCTAGAGAACCGTTTGATGTTTATGTTATAGACAGGCATAGATTGGTTTAAGACATAAAACTCATTCTCTAATGGGGTGCTACCATAGAACATATTATTAAAATCAAAAGAGCAACATCTGTCTTTTATCAAAATAAAATCATACAAGAAAATGAAATGACATTTCTGCTCATAGCAGGTACATAATAGCAATTATTTAGTTTCTAAAACCAAGCCTGAAGGCGACTACAGATGGAAGCTTCCTACAGCTAATGCAGCAACCCTTGCTTCATTCCTGTTGAGCATATCCACTTGTCCCTTCTTCAACGTTCTATTGTTGCTTAGGCCCTGAAGAAGAAGTCTCATACATCTTCATCATTTCATAGTATCTTCCATGTATTTCTTGCATTTTCTCCTCCAATGCCTTGGCTCCCCACAGTAGCTACAAGTATCATCATCAGATGGGCTAGACTTGGGTTGAGTGAAAAACTCGGGCTTATCCTGATTCACAATCTGGACGGCCTTTCTCTCACCCTTGTCTTTACCAGGTTTCTCAAACCTTTTGCCCTTCTTGATATTGAGCTCAGCTGTCTTGAGCATATCATGCAGTTCAGTCAACGTCTTCGTCAAGACATTATTGATGTAGTACTTGATGAACTTATCATAGCTCGACGGCAGTGACTGCAGAATGATGTCAGTAGCCAACCCTTGGCTAATGGGACAATCCAGTCTCCTCAAGTTATCAATATAACCCATCATCTTCATGACATGAGGACTTACTGAAGCATCCTTTGGTAGCTTGCACTCAACTAGAGATTTAACCGTCTGGTATCTCTCAGTTCGAGTCTGCTCCTGAAACATCGCTTTCAGGTTAGTGATCATCTCGATGGGCGACGCCACGTTCTCACATTGCTTCTGCAATTCAGAGTTCATGGTAGCCAACATCAGACAACGCACATCGACCACATCATAGTAATTCTTATTCCAAGCATCATATACTGCATGTGAGGCATTAGACCTTAGTTTCTCGGGGAGAACTTTCTCAAGGACATAGTCCTTTCTCTCCTGCTTGAGAATGATTCTCAAGCTCCGATACCAATCAAGGAAGTTGGATCCATTTAACTTGTCCTTCTCAAGGACGGATCTCAACGAGAAAGAGTTCTGATTAGACATAACTGTAATAAGAAAAGGAAAAATTCAGTTATGATATTCAGGAAATGAGAAATCTTAACAATTAAGAAAACTCGCATTATAATCAAAACAATGTTTCCTCAAATGAATATAATGATCCAAGATCCATATTTCACCAAAACCCGAGCGAGCCACTGGCTGTCACTCAGATTTTAGCTATATAGGTAAGCAACACTTTGCTAATCATATCCAATATGACTCTTGGTTGTGGATAAAACATCTTATGTTTAGTCCACCTGATGTCTATGAGCCCAGAACTTCTGATAGCCCATTCAAGTAAACCAATCTCTTCCGTCATGTAATAGTCGATGCCATGCACTGCAAGCCCATCAACTCAATTACCTACTGCCTCACTCATGTAATTGCAGATACCTTGCACTGCAAGCCTATCACGCAATGAAATGAGCCTTGACAGCTGACAAGATCGGGAAGACATCCAAAACACTTGATATTTAGTTGAGGAATTATACTTTCAAGCCTTAATACATATCATATATGCATTCAGGAACCCAATCTCATTAAATCTGGTTCGGTTATTAGATTTTAGGTTCATTAACCATAATCTCAGTAGGCTGTCGATCGACACTACCTTAGTGTCGATCAACACTTACCTCTCTGTCACAGTTCTTCAAAAACCGATCAATCCTATTGAACCGATTTCGATAAATGACAGAACCAATTCAATAACCGGTCCGTGTCGATCGATACAACATTTGTGTCGATCGACATAGACTAAACCAAATTCAATTTTTTATAACCGGTCAATCCAATTGAACTGGATCGATAACCGGTCAATCCAATTGAATCGGGTCGATAATTAGCCTCTGTCGATCGACATAACATTTGTGTCGATCGACGCTAACCAAACCAAATCAATTTTGCGATAACCGGTCAATCCAATTGAACCGGATCGATAACCGGTCAATCCAATTGAACCGGATTGATAACCGGTCGGTGTCGATCGACACAACATTTGTATCGATCGACTTTAACCAAATCGCAATAAACCGCAATTTGCTGGTTTAATCGATTTGTTAACCAAGCGCAATAACTGATTCAATCCAATTGAACCGGTTCATCAATCGCAAGGCAGAGACAGACGTGTCGATCGACACAACCATTGTGTCGATCGACACGACTAGGTTTCTTACACGATTTGAACAATTTTCATGAAAACGATTTTACGAAGAAAAAACGATCAAATCCGATTACAGTTCATACAGATTACTAGTTAAACCCTAAGGCTCTGATACCACTGTTGGAATTTACACAAGTTTTACCAGTTTTAATCTCTATTAAAACTTAGCGACAATTCCTTTGCCTAGGATCTAGGGTTTGTAAACGATGAATCTATAAGAACGGATCTCGAATATACCTGGAGTTTTGCAGCGGAATTAGAACAGGGATTCGAGATCTTTAGCGCATCAAATGCTACGCCTCTACTGATAGTCCACACGCACACAAACTGGAATCCGCAGGGATGCTAGTGCCTGGAATCGGATCTCTTAGGGAATTGTGTTTTAGAAGACGGCTATCTGCAAAAGGCTCACCCTGATTTCGTGCCTCATATATCATATATATAGGCCCATCAGAAAACCTAATTGTCCAGTAATTAAACCGGTTCAATTAAGTCATTAAACCGAAATCCCTATTTCGGTTTTTAGCCCGTGTCGATCGACACAACTTATTTGTGTCGATCGACACACTCTTCAAAACATGATTCTTATGTGTATCAAATACACATCATTTGATCATTACATTAATGATCATTCCCACATAAAGTAAATCCAGTTTGCTTAGGTGTGTGACCCTGTAGGATCATATAATACTAGCAATGAGTTCATAACTCATAGATCATCAGCGGCTTCTAGCAAAACGTCATGACTACCTAGTATCATATGAATGTCAAATCTTGACAGTACAACTATCTCTATAGTGAATACAAGTGTGATTTCAGGACATTCCCAATAGATCAATTGTCCCTGTTTATTTTCATCTTATGCGCGGAGGCTTTGGTTCACGTCATGAGCAGGGCGGAGAAAGAGGGCAGCATCATCGGTATGAAACTGGCAACAACGTGCCCTCCAATTCAACATCTTCTGTTCGCCGACGATAGTTTCTTCTTATGTAGAGCTACCTTGCGTGAGTGTACAACTTTCTTGCAATGCCTGAAATTATATAGCAACGCATCGGGTCAAATGATTAACTTCCAGAAATCTGCGGTTACCTACGGAGCCATGTTAGACCCGTACATACAAAGATTGATATCAGCGCTCCTAGGTATTGAGAAAGAAGGTGGAGACGGTGAATATCTTGGGTTACCAGAGTGTTTTAGTGGTTCTAAGCAGACACTTCTAGCTTTTATCGGTGATAAGCTTAACAAAAGACTAAACGGTTGGTACACCAAAACGCTTTCCCTAGGAAGAAAGGAGGTGCTCCTTAAGTCGATTGCGATGGCTTTACCGGTTTATGCAATATCTTGTTTTAAAATAACAAAACATCATTGTCAAAAACTCATAAGTGCAATGTCAAGTTTCTAGTGGAACGCGTGTGAAAAGAAGAAAAAGAATCATTGGGTTGCTTGGCGAGATATGTGCAAATCTAAAGAGAATAGCGGTCTCGGTTATAAGGACATTACTAACTACAATCAAGCTTTATTAGCTAAGCAGGCTTGGAAACTCTTAAATGAACCCGTATCCTTGTTATCTTGTGTTTACAAAGGTAAATATTTTGCTTCTAGAGATTTCCTCGAATGTAGTATTGGATATCGCCCATCTTATGCTTGGAGGAGTATTATGCACGGTAGAGACCTCCTTAAGCGTGGATTAATGAAATCGATAGGGGATGGCTGTCAAACTAAGGTATGGCTAGAGAACTAGATATTTGACATCCATCCACGAAGACCGTGCAACAAGCAAAGGAACATTGACCTTGAGTTGGACGTACCATCTTTACTGACCCATGAGAATAAATGGAACATTCAGATAGTTGAAAGTCACTTTTCAGAAGCTGGCGCGAAATGAGTTTTGGCTACACCGGTTGGTCGAACAACAGATAAATACATCTGGGCATATAACAATCATGGTTCATATAGTGTCAAAAACGGTTACTGGCTTATTGCAAATCGTCCTTTGACCAATACCTCTGTACTAAGTCCTTTGCAATTACACAGATTAAAGGTAAAGGAAAGAGCATGGAAAATCAAGGCTCCAACAAAAAAAAATGTTCCTTTGGAGAGTTCTATCGGGAGCATTAGCGGTTTCAGAAAGACTCGCATCAAGAGGTTTGAACATTCAACAGGCGTGTCGGTTATGTAATCTTGGTGCTGAGACGATCAACCATGTTCTATTTTAATGTTCAAATGCCGTCGATTTTTGGGGAACGACACAAATTCAAGCTCCCATTCCAGCCTTTGGAAACTCTCTTGAGCTCAATATGGAATATGTTTTCGACATCATGGATACGGCTACGAATACAAACCAGATTAGTGCGACAATTCCATGGTTCCTTTGGCAAATCTGGAAGAATAGAAATTCAATACTTCTGGCCAACACACAGCTCTCAATTAATACTTTGGTACAAGATACTTTGGAGGAAGCCAAATGTTGGCGAGAGCTAAACAATGGAGAAGGAGAGAATTCGATGAGCTCATTGCCAACTCGGATTCGTGATTTTCAGTGGCAAAAACCAATGCAAGTTCAAGTCAAATGCAATATGAGTAGTAATGAGAGAAACTCGATGTTACATTGCGGAGGTGCTTGGATCATACGAGATCATACAGGTTCGATTCTCATGCACGTACGAGATGCTTTCACTAGATCTCATAACCGAATCATTGCTGAATTTTGATGTTTGATCTGGGCGATTCAAAATCTTCAAGACTTGCGTTTTAAGAATGTAGTGATTATGTCAGATTGCAAGGCCATTCATGAAGCTCTTCGAAAACCACAAGATTGGCCAAGATATCAAGTATTTACAGAGCACATTCAACAACTAAGAGCTGGTTTTTAGTGTTGTTACTTCGAACTCGAGGGACCTATCACGAATTCAGCGGCACGAGAGATAGCAAAGAGTGTCACTAGGGATGGGAGATTTAACTCTTACCTCTCCATCGGTGGACCATCATGGTTACATGACTTACTTGCTCGAGACGCAACCTGAAGCATTCTCTGTCCCTCCTATTGGGTTTCAATGCTTTAGCTGTAGTGCTCTTTGTTTTATTATGTTTTCATTGTCATTCTACTTTGATTCTTATGATTCAGTAAAATCATTCTAGACGGTTAAAAAAAAATAGTTGAATAATGATATTTGGATTGCTAATTTTGGGGTTTATAACTACCCAAAAGTGGATTGCTAACTAATAAAACCAATTAAAAATAAAATAAAATATGTGAATAGTGATAATCAAATACAATTTATAATAAACAAATTACTTAGTATGCCGACATTAACAACCATTGATAATCATTCTCTTATACTTATAGGACTTGTGGGCCGTGTTATGAAATGATGCCAAGATTGCGCCGTGGATCGATATAATTATTTATTACGTAACTTTATGTGTAACATTTTTTGTATATTTTTTGTATTCTTTTTAAAATCCATATGTAATTTTAGCATTTTATTAGATGGATGCATGGTTAGGCAAGTGAAAAAAAATAAAAAATTGGAGGGCGCCTATTGACGAATTTATTAAAATGTTTTAATAAAATACAAAAATCATATAAGAAGTAATTTTATCTTATAATCAATAACATGCATGTGTCTCACTAATTTTTTATGTTTTATTTTTATATATGCTAAATTAAGTTACATCTCTAATCAACAAGTTACATACATGATAGTCCATGATATTTGGGGCAATTACAAATATGTCACACTTGACAAAATTTTAATCAAATATGCCACTGTTCAAAGAATCATTACGAGCGTGCTACTGTTTATTGGCCAAATTACAATTTTACCTCTAATTGAAAAAAACATATCTCAATTTTCTTTATTTTTCACTTTCACGTTCCCAGTTTCAAAATTCTCTCTCTCACAAAATTTTCTTCTCTAAAATTGCAAATCCGATTTGGGTTATATATCTAAGATTTTTTATTCTCTCTTTGACTCTATAGAACGCAATCACATCGAGGATAGATCTAGGATTTTCGATTTTCTCTCATCAACGTAAATCTCGGTGGAAGAAGAAGATAAAGAAGGCGAAGGCGAAAACGAAGAAGAAGAAGAGGTTATTCTATGAATTTTGTTAATTAGATTCAATTTTGGTTACAAATCTAAGATTTTGATTCGATTTTGGTTCAGATATGAGTTTTAATTATTTTTTTGGTCAGATCTGGGTTTTGGTTGTTTTTTTTATCAAATCTGGGTTTTGGTTATTTTTAGGGTTTTCCTGTTTTTATAAAGTTTTTTAACAGTTTTATAAGACTATTTACATATCATTAAAAACTAAACAATTAAATCATTTATAAGATTTTTAAAAGGCTTACAAAATTTTTATAAGGTTTATAAGATTTTTATAAGGTTTGTAAAGTTTTTAAAAGGTTTATAAGATTGTTTAAAAACCTTATAAAACTGTTAAAAAACCTTATAAAACTTTACAAAAACCTTATAAAACTTTACAAAAACTCTATAAAACTTTACAAAAACTCTATAAAACTTTTCAAAAAACATTATAAACAGTTTTAAACGATTTTTAAATAGTTTTATAAGGTTTTTTACTAAACCTTTTAAAAACATTATAATTTTTTTTAACAGTTTTATAAGATTTTTTTAATAGTTTTATAATGTAAAGGCAAAACCTTACCCTCTTCCCCCCTCCAAAATATATACCCTAAATGCATAATAGTTAACCCAAACTCGAAAATTTAAAGTCTTTTGTGTTTGAATTTACTTTGAGATCTAATCTTCTTCTTCTTCTTCTTCTTCTTCTTCTTTTTTTCTTAAATCTGGTCGATCCAATCTCAGATTCGAGACGGCGATTCGAATAGATTGAATATGACAAAATCTATATATCTCTCTCAAAATTGACGAATCTGGGTTTAACAGAATCGATGATGGACGAGGACGGCGAGATCGATCATGGACGAGGACGGTGAGATCGATGATGACGAAGTCGAAGATTGAGATCAGCGACGGCAGAAAATTTTGTTTTTGCTGTAGAAGAGAAAAATTAGGGTTATTTCAATTAAGGGTATTTTCGGAATACTGAAAAGGAAAAGATAGCACGTTGGTAATCATTCTAAAACAATGGCATAATTGAAAAGTGGCATGCCAATAGTGGCATAGCTCAAAATTTCTCTCGTTATTTTTACCTTTAAAAAATCACAGAATATTATTTTCAGAACACACTTATCGAATTTCTAAAATTGATATAGTATTAAAATCCCTTATACATTATTTGGAAGGTGATTTGTGAGAAATTATGACAAAGAATTGTGATATGACTCAAAATAAATATGACATGGCAAAACACTAATAATTTAATTCCAAATTTAATTTTCACGTATCTGTAACTTATACTAAATTTGAAATCTCTTATACATTATTTGTGAGGTGATTAGTGAGAAATTATGACATGGCTTAAAAGAATTGTAACATAGCTACAAATAAATGTGACATGGCAAAACACTAATAATTTATTTCCCAATTTAATTTTCAAATATTTGCTTTTATGGTAACTTATACTAAAATTGAAATTTCAATATTTTCTTACATTACCAAACATCATAAACAATCATAACATATATCATGTATTATTTAACTTCATACTTTTTTCTTTATTGGGCTTAACAAGGGCTGAATTTCATACTTTTTTTCTTTAGTTCATACTTTTTTCTTTAAACTTCATACTTTTTTCTTCATACTTCATACTTTTTTCTTTATTGGGCTTAATTGTACTCCTTCTGTTCCTAAAAACATGATGTTTTAAGGTTTGCACATGAATTAAGAAAAAGCAAAACCACAATTTATTAAAACAAACTTTCACTTTTCATTAAACAAATTTACTCAAACAAACTACTTTTCTCCTACTTTCCCAGGTTAAATTGTATTTCACCTTAAGTTTTTATTGATAAAGACAATTAATAACAATAAAATTAATTAATTCATGCTGTAAAAAAAATGCATTAATTAAAAATACATTAATGACAAAGTAAAACATCATGTTTTAAGGAACAAATAAAAAATCCTAAAACATCATGTTTTTAGGAACAAAGGGAGTATTATTTAAACTATAGTACACATAAATTAAACATAAAAAAATATTTAATAACAAAAATAACCTACAAAACAAATTAACTTAGGGAATCCGGAAAACTACGTTTCCGCAGATTTCTCGCCAAAAATATGTTTTTCCAGTTTTCCCCTCAAAAACGGGATTTCCACAAAATGGAATTTTTAAATTTTTACGGAAAACTACGTTTCCGCAGTTTTCCCGCCAAAAAAGTGTTTTCCGAGTTTTCACGCCAAAAATAAGATTTTCGTAAAATTGATTTTCTACATTTTACGGAAGACTACGTTTCCGTAGCTTTCCCGTCAAAAATATGTTTTTTGAGTTTTCCCGCCAAAAATAAGATTTTCGCAAAATAGATTTTCTACATTTTTACAAAAAATTATGTTTCCGCAGTTTTCCCGCCAAAAAAGTGTTTTCCGCGTTTTCCCGCCAAAAACGGGATTTCCGTAAAATACTTTTTCAACATTTTTACAGAAAACTATTTTTCGTAGTTTCTCGCAAAAAATGTTTTTCCGCAATTTTCCCGCCAAAAATATGTTTCCGAGTTTTCCCGCGAAAAACGGAATTCGCAAAATAGATTTTCTACATTTTTACGAAAAATTACGTTTCCGCAGTTTTCCCGCCAAAAAAGTGTTGTCCGCGTTTTCCCGCTAAAAACGGTATTTCTGTAAAATAGTTTTTCTACATTTTTACGGAAAATTAATTTTCCGCAATTTCTACCAAAAATGTGTTTTCCGAGTTTTCCTGCCAAAAATGGAGTTTCCGTGTTTTCTCATATAAATTAAATAATTAATAATTTTGTTTGTTAAAAATAACATTATGAAGGGCTAAAGGGCTAGCCCTAGTTCAGCCCATTTATTTACAAATTAGAGGGTTAAGAAAAGACTGGGCTAAAATAGGATTGGGCTAACAATATTTAGGGTCGTGTTGGGCTCAGACCCTTCCATTTAACATCCCTACATATATGATTAGTACTTTGATATCCCTGAATTTTATTTGGGAAGTAGTAATAATCTTATTATTAAATCATTAATTTAAAATTATACAAGAAAATATCACTTCCGCAATGATTCACTTCCTCAATATATCATCAAACTAATGAGTTCAATTAAAAAAAGAAATATCTAATAAAAATTAATCATTAATTGAAATAATGATACAAGAAAAACTCATGTAAATCAATTTTTAAACAAAGAAGCAAGAACTTTGACCAAAACAAAAAACAAAAAAACAAAGAAGCAAGAACCAATTTACAAAAATGCTCTTTTTTATTTGAAAGAAGGCAAAACGAATTTTGTTTTAGCATATTCTAAGAACTAAGACCCATCTTTTTTTTTGTTTTTATTTTTAGTTTTGTATTTTTTTTTTTACAAGGTATTATGTATTTTATTTTAAAAAAGATATTCAAAAACAAGATTCAAATCAAATCCATATTTACATCAAACACTATTGATAATTTTAAACTATAAAAAAATAATTTATTTTAAATTTAAAAATATTTAATCCGCGTACTACGCGGAGAGTCATCTAGTTTTAGATCGTAAGAAATACTACGGGCCTATGGCCTTTATTCCAAAGTACAGAGTCTAGACTATCCGAGACAGGGAGAGCTTTCAGAAATAAGAGAATCAATGGGTAATAAATGAATTTTAGTGGGTTTTCCTACCTTATTTGGGCAAATGTGTTGCAAGCCCATGCAACATAATCCTACATGATCCCACCAAGAAAAAGGTTTCGTATATTTTGATCACCAAAATTTAGACCGGTGAACTAAAATTAAAATTTACATGTTGATTATGATAGTGATAAGAAAAAGATATTTAACAATACCTCATTTACTATCGAGTATTAATTTATAGAGTTCTTACTGTGTTGTATTCACCACCGCCGTGTGACTCTACTCGAACTCGCAGGTAGGATGTGTTGAACAAACTACCAAACCATTGAGCTACAGAGTAGTTGTCGGTAAGAGTTTACTTTAAAAATAAGATTAACTGTTTTCATGTCCCACATGCACTGCTCATTTATACAAAATTACAAACCCATGCAAACTTTTGTTTTGTCTATATATACATATCCATATCCCAACCTCTTAAAAAAATCTTTCCTGTCTCTTCTCTCTCCTCAAGTCCTTAAGTAAGAAACAGAGTCAGAGAAAATGGCGGCCAAAAGCAAGAAGATCCGCAAGACTGTCTCCATTGTCGACATCAGTTGTGGCAACTGTAAGATACCAAATTTCTCCTCTTTTTTCAAACTTTTCTCCAAAAAACCGAAGCCCCCCTCTACTAATCACCGACACTGCCATTCCTCCTCCATCTCCTCCGCTACACTTTCCTCCACGCCACTTTCCACCGCTGCAGTCGCCGTCGAGAAAGATTCCGACGATCCTTACCTAGATTTCAGACAATCTATTCTTCAAATGATACTAGGGAATCAGATTTACTCAAAAGATGAACTCAGAGAGCTTCTTCAGTGTTTCCTCAGCCTCAATTCGCATTATCATCACGGTGTGATCGTCCGTGCATTCTCGGAAATCTGGCAAGATGTTTCCTCCGCCGCCGCTTCCGCCGTAGAAACGTCTCCTCTTGTCCACTGTTACGATCAGTCACGTGCGTCACGTGATTACTATGGTTATTATTAGGCTAGCTTAATGGATATGATTATAGCTTTGTCTTTTTAAGTTTTTATTTTAATGTTTGTGAGGGAAGTAACGTTTACGTGATTGTAACAACTCTCTTTTAATAAGAGTCATGCCACGTCATCAGTAGTTTATTAACACGTGGAACAACGTGTTAATAAATTAATTCATGTTTATGGATAGTAAATATGATTAGAGTAATAATATGAATTTTATAATATTATTTGTATTGAGATTGAAAAATAAAGAAAAAGAAGAGAGAGATAGAGATATTACCCATATTTACCCACTAAATATAGGGTAATATGTTGTTATATTTGTTTACCCATTTTTAGTTTAGATAAATATAAAAATTTTATATTATTAAAAATGTCTTATATTTATCAAATTTATCACCCATAAACATGGTCTCTTTAATTAGCTTTGGAAGAATCTTCATTGCTCGTCTTAAGACCGTAGCGATGAATGATCAATGATGGTAGGATATAAATGCTAATGTAAAATAACTTTTATCCTTAATCATCTTTAATTTACAGATTGCAACATATTATTAAGTAGTGATTTGTGTTTCTTACATGTTTATATGTTGTGTTGCGTAGTCATAAATTTTCCAAAATCGATGTTCCGAAGATTCTCGTCACTCGTGCGTCGTGACACTCTGGGATAGTGATGTGTTCGAAAACACACGTCAATTTTTTTGTTATTGTTATTATAAAAGTACGATATGCCAATTTTCAGATCCTTAATTAAAATATAAGATACGTTTGTTGATTAAAAAAAAAAGATCGGATGATCAACGTTGTTAGAATATAGATTTTTATCAAAAAAAAAGGGTAATAGTAAGGAACTTGTAAGAATAATTGTCAAACTACATATTTTTAAGTTTGATGAGTAAGATGATCTAAATACACAAATGAGAAACGATAAGAAGTACGTATTATTTTCAAAAATTAGTTACAATTTAATTAGTATTTTACCTATTTTGTAAATACTATCTTCCTAAAATATCAAACATTTTAATAAGTGGCAAAAATATTAAGTACTAAAAATATTTGTAATACTATCATTGATCGTTTTAAAGTAAATTTTATGATATTTTTAGCAGGAATTACTTTTTAAGAAACATGAAACTAAAATTTTGCATTTGAATACAAACATTAATATGAAACAAGTCTCATTTATAAAGTAATGAATAGGTAGGGGACAATAATGGGTCAGATTGGTCACTCCGTTTGAAATGAGCGGTTAAAAAATTTGGAGCGGTTGAACTGAAGTTTGTTTGAAAAGAGGCTGTTAAATACAGTGGTTAGAGAAAGCAGTTCGGTAACGGAGAGCGGTTGAAAAATAAGTTGATTGGTAACACCCGAGCGGTTGAATAGTATAATTAAATAAAAGTATGTAATTAAATACAATTATGTAATTAAATGTTGGTTATATAATTTACAAGTATATATATATATATTCACATATTCACAAATAATTTAACATAAATTATTACTAAAATAATTTTACAATTATTTATTTTTATAAAGTAATTATTTTTTTACTATGATAAAAATTGAAATAATCATATATGATTTGCCCATAACATATCTGCAATTTGGTTACGAATTGTTGCCATATATGCTCCATCAGTCGTTGCTTCATACTCTTATATCAAAATGATATTGTCTTCAGTAGTTGCGTGTAGCCGTTGATAATTTAAAACTAATTTTAATTTTGTGGTATTTTTGGAACATTTGAAAAAAGTGGTATCCAAGAAACTTTTAAAAATTGGTGGTAAGGTTGGAAAAAAACTAAAAAATGCTACTAAACTTATTAGGGGCATTTTCAATCCATGCAAATTCTTATAAAAAAAAAAGTATTAAAACCACCAATTTGTCAATCGCGGGTCAATCGCCTCTTATAGGGTCAGATTGAAAATCTCGTTACAACCACGATTTTTCATCAAATAAACACATTTCCAACCACTCGTTTCAATCGCTCTTTCCAACCGCTCGATGATAAACTGATGATCATGTATTTCATGCAATTTTAATAATGAGCACAAAAAATTATTTTTTCTAAATTATTAACTTCTAAAGGACCCTGACTTGATTACAATAAATGAATTATTTTTTTCTAAATTATTACTCCCTCCGTTCCTTTTTGTTTGATTTTCTAGAATTTTCACACTTATTAAGAAAACACATAAATTCTTAGTTATAAATATCTTATTTTTTGTACTAAACAATTTTCGATAACTTTAGCCCAATAGTAATCCAATAAAATCAATTAATGTGCCTAGAAATTTACAATTCATAATTACTTTTTCATTAAAAATGCATTGAGAATGTAAAAAATCAATCTTTTAAAAATATTTTTTTTTCCTACAACATCAATTAAAAGAAAACGGAGGGAGTAACTTCTAAAGGAACCTGATTTGATTACAATAAATGTGCTAGAAGTTGAAACAAGTCAAGACGGTTCACCCTAAACTCTCTCTAAAACAAAGCGGCCGCTACAGTAACCTCATCTCGTTTCCACCGCGTTTTGGCTCCGGCGTGCGGCGGCTTCCAAAGCGTCGACGCCGGTGGCCCTCTGCTTAGGATTTCCTGCTTTCCTGTTTAGTCTCAATCCGGTATCATATCTTTATGTTTTCATCTTCGTATCCCTAGCTCTGGTTCGGTGAAGTGTAGATTCAATTTTTCAGGAGATGGTAGGTTTTTGGCCGTGGGTATTGGAGGAGCAAGTTTGAGTCTTCATGGAGTCAAGATCTTTGCCGCTGAATCTCAGATCTGCTTTCGGTTTGCGAGGAAGGTTCGGAGGTCTGGTTTCAAAGTCTCCGTCGGCGCGTGAGGTTGACATGGGGTCAATTGTCGTTTGCGAGGATGTCGTATTGACTAGTCTTGTGGCTTCTTGCGTCGTGAGTTCCGATCGGTACCTTTTCGCAGCATGATTTAGCCTCCTTTGTTGTTTGGTCTTCATGTGATGTGTTTGGTCCTCTTGTTTGGTTGTTTCTTGTTTTATCGGCTTGGTTTGATCGTTCCTTCCCTTGAGTTTCGTCTATCCTTTAAGCTATTGATCTCTGGTTATGAAGTATGGGTTTGCTTGCTCTGCTACCTGGCTATTCAACATTGAAGGTTTTGTGGAGTTGTTTGTGTATTAGGATTGGTAATGAATGATTTTCTTTGGTGATGATGAAGATGGTTCCGGGGCAGGCTTTCCTCATCCAACAGTTCAGCATTCTTGCTCTTTGTTTTTTCAGAATAATTATTTTTGCGGCGATACATTTCAACAGCTTTCCCTCAATGATATTGGGTTGAGTATCAGTTTAGAAGCATTAAAGTGGTTTGGATTCTGTTTTCTCTCTTTGTTGGTGGTCTTCTTTGCCTTGATTATATTCTGCTATAGTCATTCTTGTTGGTTTTATCCCTTTATCCCTAATCAAGCTCCTTGGAGGTAGTGAGTTCATTGATCTCTTCATCTCGCGTTGCCGCCTTCCCTTGGTATGAATATAGGTTCAACGATTGCATTTTGGTTCTTCCATTTGTTCTTGTCGCAAGTTTGCAGAGTTGGCTATGGTTTGATTGGATTTTCTCTGGCTCGAAGTTTAGTTTTGATCAAAATGTTTAAGCTAGGTTCTTGGTTGTAACATGTTAGGCTTCCCATATGTGCGCTTGGCCTCTGATGTCTTTCTTGTTGACATCAGCTTTGGTATTTCAAAACCGTATTCCACCCTTGTATCCTACTTTGGCATCCTACCCATGTTTATGGTTTATAAAAGAAATAGATGACAAAAAAAGGACCATGATTCAGTTACTATGTAGGGGCGGTTTGATTTTGTAGGGTTGGGGATATTGGAATGCTAGTTTCCGGGGTTTGGATGTTACATTTTCGGATTTCTCGAAAAATCTTTATAAAGTTCGGACGTTAAACTTTTTTCACCGTTTTCTATTTTTGTTTCAAACGTTAAAACTTAAAATAATCAACCAAATATCTATAGCGGGCGATTTATACATGTAATATAAAAACTTGTACAGTAAAGTAATACATGTAAAACTGCAGCTACCGATTTTATAAAAAAAATTAATTAGTAGAATATCACTTTTAGAAAAGAAAACTAGATAAATAGCATGTCAAAAAATATAACTAGTTAGGTAGCAGAGAGAATTAGTATGAGACAAAATTATCCTTCCATATTTGAAGATATGTATGAAAAATAATAAAAAAAATATATAAATATTTCATCTCTAAGAAAGTTTTCCCTACAAATGTGTATTTATCTCTGAAAAATGTAGATCTATTCTCAAAACAAAATAAAATTGGGTCACAAAAATAGTCGTATGGAAAGAAATGGCAAAAAAAAACAAATATGTTGTAACATTTAACTATATAATATAATAGTTAACTATTTTCGAATTCAGAATTTTATTTGAAACAATCAAAAAACATAGTTAACTATTTTCACAAAATAGTTACCATTAAATTTTTTTTAGTGTAGTTATTTACACTACTGATTTCATTATATTGTTGACTACATAAATTTTTTTGTTGTAATAGTTACTTATTAAAACAAACATAATTAATTCGTTCATTACTATAACAAATATCAATTTTAGTGTGCATAATGGATAAATAATATACATAATTAACTATTATTAATCACATTTACCTATTCCAATGAAAAAATAATAACATACCTAGTTAACTGTTATATAAAAAAAGTTACCTATTATGATTTTCGAATATACTAAACAATAACGCACGTGAACCAAAAATATGACTTTTGGCGCGTGCGTGGATCGACGCAAGGTTTTTTGGGTCAGTTGCGGTTCGATTTAATCGTTCGGTTTTGTGCGGTTCGGGTTATGGAAACCCTAGGTCATGAATATAAACTCGATTACCCGTGTTATGAGCAGAAAAAGAGAATTGGTCAGTTTTGAGAAGAATTGAGAGAGATAAGTGGATTGTGGTAAAAAAGGGGTTTCGTGTTGGTGGTGAGTCCTTAGTGAAGAGGTGACGAAATTCAGACTTGTGAGGTGTTGATTTTCTTATTTTCGTGGCTGTTCATCATCATATACCAAATCTATCTGAATCCCTAAGGTGAGTGCGCGACCATGACTTATCTGGGTAAATGGAACATTTATCTCGTTGATTTTTGTGTGTGGATTGGATTGATGATGAGATTGTGTTGTCTCTATGTGTTTTCGTGTTATGTGGTATGTGTTGTTGATGTGTGTTTACAGGTTTCGACCTAGTTTGTTGATTGAAATCGAACCAGAGAGGAGAAGGTTTGATTTCAGGTTTTCTGTAGTCTGCGTCGATCGACAAAGTGTGTGTGTGTCGATCGACACAGGTTATGGTCGTGTGTCCATCGACACAGTGTGTGTCGATCGACACAGGTGCATTTTTCGTTGAAAACATTGTTATGATTATGTTTTGCATTTGGTAGTTTAAAATGTTAACCGAATTATCTTAAATTGTCGTTCTATTATGCATGTGTGTATAGTCGGTAGATGGAATGACCGTCTCACTGAGTATTTGTGATAATACTCACGCATCTCGTTTTTCCATGTGATGCAGGTAAATAAAGATTGTGATCGTGGAATCATGACTATGAAGAGGAGGATGATATATGGACTCGGTTGAGTTGGTTCTTATATCGTTTAGAACTGATGTTAGGTTGTTGGTTGTTCTAGAATGATTGATTTGAGTTATTGGAATTGGTGATTTGATAATTATTGGTTTATTTGTCTTCCGCTGGTTATTGATGGTTTGTCTGATTTAATTGAGTTGAGAATTAATATTTATGGAAATATTAATTCGGAAATAAATGTTTCGAACAAAAAAAAATTTGGGATAGGTTGTTTCATAAACTATGTCTATCTCCATCGAATATCTTTTTAATTTATTTTGGAGATTACGATATATGGCAACGAGTTAAAGATAAAGTGATTGAGAAATAAGAAGAAGAAAAAACGGCCACCGAAATTATATTAAGAAGAAGAAAAAATTGATTAAGTGGGCTAAATAAAATTTACTATATTATGTTTTATCAGTGTTCTAAAATACGGCGAATACGGCTGTATATACGCTAGACAATGAAGCACGGTACCGTTTTTCTACTATACGTTTGTAAAATACGGTTTGTGCAATACAGACGTATAAATGGCTCCTATACGGCATATATATGGCTGTATATACGCTGCCGTATATATATCACAAAACTTTGACCAAAACTTATCGACATCGTTTTGTTATTTTAGATTTTGTATTTTATATAAAACTGTAGAAGAATAATAGAAACAAAAACTCTAAAGTAACCACTAAGCACACGTTTAGTCTCCTCTCCTCTCGTCTCTGCAACTTCTGCAACTTATCAAGATCAGTTTGTCGTTTACGTCTCCGCAAGGTGCAAGCCACCACCATTTCCTTTGGTTTGCCTTAATCTTCTTTCTAAATTGCTTAATCCTATTGTCGCTCTGTTTTTTTGTATTCAGTTTTGAATTTGATTTGCTTGACATATAATATTATTGTGTTTTGCTATAAAGTATAAACTAATAAAGTAGTACAAAGTCAAAATATATTGAACGAATAAGAAGGATTAGTGGTTCTGACTTTTGATTAAAAATTTCAAATCAACTTAGTTGTTTAGTCTCTTGTACGTCTCTATGTTCTTGGTCTAATTTGTGCTTATGATTTAGTTATTGAATGGGAAATAAACTTCCGGTTTATGAGATTTTAATTCATTCTTTTTTTTTTTTCCCAAAACTTGTAATGGATACTAATTTGAACACGGATTCTGCTGGAACTTCAAACACAACGATTTCGAAGATAAACTCAAAAGATGTTGCTTGGGAATACGGGATGTTGATTAATCCAAAGAATATAGACAAGATTAAATGGAAGTTGTGTGGTAAAGAGTTTTCAGGAGGTGCTTATAAGATCAAAGAACACATTGCTAACATTCCTGGAAATGTTTCTGCTTGTCCAAAATCGATGGAAGATGATAGAAACAAATGCAAAAATGTTATTGAAGAAGCAAAGAAAAAGAAAAAGAAGAAAGCAGTGCTAGATGGTGAGTTAAGACAATCAGTTAATATTCATGAAACTGAAGTTTGGAAGATGAGACTGAAATTGAAGAAGTGAGATCAAAAAAGATGCCTAGGACACTTGGTCCTATGGACAGATTTGCAACAACCATTGATCCAGAATCGAGACCCCTTCCGACTAGGCAACAAAATATCAATGATGCTATTTGGAAAGAGAAACTACACAAGGTTCATCAATACATGTGTAGATGGGTGTATGTTGCTAGCGTTCCATTTAATGCATTAGAATGTGATGAGTTTAAGATGATGGCTGAAGCTATAGGACAATTTGGTCCAGGAGTTACACCCCCAAGTCAATATCAACTCCGGGAGCCTTTACTAAATGAATAGGTTGAGAGGATTAATGGTTTGCTAAAGCCACGTGAAGAAGAGTGGAAAAAGTATGGATGCACCGTTATGACAGATGCTTGGACGGATCGGAAGAGACGAAGTATCATGAATTTGTGCATCAACTCTAAAGGAGGTACTATGTTTTGTTCTTCTAAAGAATGTTCTGATGAGGCTCATACATGTGAATATATTTTTGAGTATGTCAAAGGATGCATTGAGGATATTGGGGAGGAGAATGTCGTTCAAGTGGTAACATATAATGCCACTAACAATATGGTTGCATCAAGGATGTTGAAAGTGATCAAGCCTAGTATCTTTTGGACATCATGTGCTACACACTCCATCAAATTAATGCTTGAAAGCATTTCAAGACTCCCAAAGTTTAAAAACACAATCCAAGCAGCGGAAAAATTCACAATCTTCATTTATGCTCATCATAAGACGTTAGCATTGATGAGATCATTCACGGATAAGAAAGACATCGTAAGGCCGGGAGTTACTAGATTTGCATCATCATTTCTTACTTTGCAAAGTCTCTTGGAGAAAAGAGATAATTTAACATCCATGTTATGTAGAGCGAGTGGAGAAAATGAAAATGGTCAAAGCATTCTAAAGGAATATTGGCATTTAACACGGCGATGAGTGTTAAATTTTGGAATGGGGTGATAATGTGTCTTAAAGTTTTTAGACCATTAGTTAAGGTGCTTCGACTAGCTGACGGAGATAAGAAACCTACTATGGGATTTTTGCATGGAGAATTGGTAGAAGCAAAGAAAGAGATAAGTGATGGACTGAAAAACGTGGAGAAAAATACTCAACCGATATTGGAGATCATTGAGGAAAGGATTAGGGGTCGACTTGATAATCCTTTGCATTTGACGAGTTATGTCTTAAATCCATATTACTTCTACAAGGATCCAAGCCAAGCGACAAATGGTGAGATTAAAAATGGTCTCTTTATGTGTTTGGAGGCTTTTTCCCCAAATGATGTCGTCACACAATGTCAAGTAATAAATCACGAAATGCCGATTTACCAAAACAAAGAAGAGAATTTCGGAAAACCGTGGGCCATCTTAGGTTGCAAGAAGGAGGATTATGATCCAGGTGCTCTTCAAATTTTTTTAACTTTGACTCTTTTTTTATTTTTGATTTTGAGTTTTAGTAACTATTTTATTCATTTAAATTGCTTTTAATTCCAGTTTATTGGTGGGAAACATATGGAAATGAAGTTCCTAATCTACAAAAAATGGCAAAGAAGATTTTAGCTTTGACTACAAGCTCATCAGGATGTGAACGAAACTGGAGCACATTTGAGGGGGTTAGGCTTTACTATAATTTTCTAAATGGCTAAATTCCTCTTAATTCTTCTAAACAAAATGTTTATATAATTTATATTGGTGGATTTTTACATGTAGGTACATACAAAGAAGAGAAACAAACTTGATGTAAGTCGAATGAACAATCTTGTGTATGTCCAATTCAATTCAAAGTTGATGAGCCAAAGGAAAAAGAAAAAGGAGAAAGACATTGACATATTGCTTGCGGATCATGCTACCAATGCTCAATCATGGATTGTTGATGGGATTTATGATGATGAAGGAGACTCGGGATTTGGTTTACATGGTGATGGTAGTGGAGAAGAATCCTCGAGAGAAACAACTCATATGGATAAAGTTAGAGAGCTACATGAAGAAGAATTCATATCCGATGATGAAGAAGAAGAAGAACCCATTGACTGTGAATCCGATGGTAACTTGGTTCTAGAATTAGATGGAGAAGAAGAAACCGAAGAGTAGAATTTTGTTATCTTTACATTTTCTTATTTTTCATTTGAATTAGACTTTTGTTTTAAATTTTTAGTGCTTGTTCTTGGAGGCTTACGAACCTCTGTTTCATTTGTTTTATGTTTAAGTTTTTGATTCTCTTTTCTTCTCACTGTTTGTGTTGTCCTTTTATATAGGGACGATTTCTCATATAACCTATTTCTTTTAGTCAAATGCAAAACTAAACCACTTTTTCCTCCTCTTTACTATTCACCACTTTCTCACAAATCTCTCCTTCTCTTCTTCTCATATTCACGAAAATGCCATTATCTTTTCTTTATTTCATTTTTTTTTCAAAATCAGAAACTTATTAAAAGACTAAAACACCAAAAAATATCAACTTATTTACAAAAATGCCATCTTCTTCAATTTTTCCAACTACCATAAACAACCAAATTGAATCTCTAAATGCTACACCAACTTATTTTTTGTTACGTAAATGCATAATAAGTGAGCTCATAACGTAGACGTCATTAATTTTCTCTCAAATTTCATCTAAATCTCTCTAATTTTCGTTCTTTCAAAATTTTCATTCATAACTTCATGTTTTCCCGTAATTCTTCCAAATTAAACGGTTGGGGTTGTTTGTTCGGTGAAATTGATAGTTTCGGTAGTTTAAGAACGTGAATACGAAGTTGAACGAGTGAAAAAGGTAACAATTTTTTATTTTCGAAAATTTCAGATCTGGGTTCGTAAATGTAGACTGCATTTGAAGTCTACAAGTCAACTATGAGTTAGATTTGCATTTGACTATTATTTGTAAAAAAGGTAAAGTAGCCTGCATTTTAAGTCTACACAGTTTTCTTTGACAACAATAAAAAATATTGTAGACTTCGTATGCAGGCAGCGGAAAAATCAGGTCACTTTTGCATTTGACCAAACCATTGACCGTAAAAAGTAGACTGCATTTGAAGTCTACTTCATGTAGACTTCAAATGCAGTTTACAAACATGTCACTTTTGTATTTGAACTTTTTTTTGTAGACTTCATTTGCAGTCTACTCTGAAAAGTGAGGTTAGTTTTGCATTTGACCAATCTTTCAAAAAATTGACCGGAAAGTACATATATTTTGTAGACTTCATTTCCAGTCTACTATTAGAAGTAGACTGGAAATGAAGTCTACAAAAAAAAGTACAGTTTTTTTGGTCAAATGCAAAACTAACCCTACATTTTATGTAGACTTCTTTTCCAGTCTACATTGAAAAGTCAACAAAAGTCAAATCCAAAAGTAACCTTTTTTTTTTTGCGTAGACTGCAAATGTAAGTAGTCTACAAATGAAGTCTACTTTCTTATGTAGACTGCAAATGAAGTCTACTTTTTAAACAGTGAATATTTGATCAAATGCAAAAGTAACCTGCACTTTTATGTAGACTGCAAATGAAGTCTACACCAAAAAGTCAACATTTTGGTCAAATGCAAAAGTAACCTTTGCAGTCTACATACCGATTTGCCTTAATTGCAAAAATAACCCATTGTAGATTGCATTTGAAGACTGCATTTGAAATCTACTCTATGTAGACTGCTATTGAAGTCTTCAGTTGTAGTCTACAAATGTGATAGTTTTTTAAAATGCATTTTTTGACATATTTACAATGTATTTTTTTGATTTTTTTGTTCTCACATGTTTGTTAGTGGTATATCTACCCCCTGTAAGAGTTGTTCATGTTTAAGAGAAATATTTGTGGAGCAAACATATTTTCTTGATTTGGTGACTAGTTAGCTCATATTGAATAGACTGCATTTGAAGTCTACTTAGAGTAGACTGCATTTGAAGTCTACAAATGTGGCAGTTTTTTAAAATGCATTTTTTGACATATTTACAATGTATTTTTTTGATTTTTTTGTTCTCACATGTTTGTTAGTGGTATATCTACCCCCTGTAAGAATTGTTCATGTTTAAGACAAATATTTGTGGGGCAAACATATTTTCTTGATTTGGTGACTAGTTAGCTCATATTGAGTAGACTAGAGTAGACTTCAAATACAGTCTACAAATGTGATAGGTTTTTAAAATGCATTTTTTGACATATCTACAATGTATTTTTTTTGATTTTTTTGTTCTCACGTGTTTGTTAGTTGAATATCTACCCCTTGTAAGAGTTGGTCATGTTTAAGACAAATATTTGTGGAACAAACTTATTTTCTTGATTTGGTAACTAGTTAGCTCATATTGCGTAGACTGCATTTGAAGTTTGCATAACATTTTCCGATTTAAGAGGTTATTATCATGTCCAAACTGAAGTTGTTATCATGTTAACTTTGTATTCAAAGTTGTGAAAAAAAAAAAAAAAATTTTAAAACTTGTGTCCGAACTTGTGTTCAAACCTAGGTTATATAAGGTACTTCAAAATTTGTATTTAAAATTTTTTTTTGGTTTCTACTTCAATTCGAACCACGGACAAGTATCTCTATCCAAGGAGTATATTTGAGTATATAACTATTATGCTACTGTAACTTATTCGTTAAGTTTGACAATCACATTTATTTATTATGAAGTAGACTTCGGTTTTAGACTAGTAAAAATCTTTCTCGAGAATATAGTCTTTCGGAAGGAGGACAATGGCGTTCATAATGCTCCATCAAAGACAAATCCATCTTTAGTCTCATATCCAGGCTTTTTACCCTCCATCAAAACTTGAAGATTCATAAGAAAAGAGACAAAACCTAAATAAAAAGAAATTTATAAGAAAAAAAGTATGTGTATTATGGGAGAGAGAAATATGAGCACATCCAACAATACGTTCGAATCTTATTTTAGTAATTTCTAAAATAGAGCGTAAAGAGGAAGAGTTATCTGTTAGCTTGCAAGAGAAATAGATAAAAACCCATTCGACTAAAATCGTGGCTAAAATTCGAAGGCTTGGATTCAAACTGGCAAAAGTGAGGTTTGGATTGTTTACATATAACTCTTAAAACTTTGAAACAAAGCTTCTCATAAATTAGCAAAAAAGAACATTTTCATGAACAAAAAGACTAAACACATCTGAACTTTAGCACTCGGGATTGGTTTCGGCATCGTCGACTGACGCAGGAGCTAGAATGAGGGGTAGAAATTGTGTAAGTGTAATTCTCGCGTCTCGCCTTCTTCTCCCTTTGCAATCTGAAAGATTCTCTCTTTCTTGCTATGTAACTATTATGATTCTCTGGTACAATCTCTCTTGGGTACACACTAATCTGCCAAAACAAAGAAAAAATATCCCATTCTTGAAATCCAAGAAGGTGAAGAAAGCTTTGACATGTTCATAGACTATTTACCTGCTTCCTATCAGGACCAAACTTCTCGAACTTCAGAGCTTCTAAATTTGATAGTTTCATCATTCATGAACAAAAATGGTTTCATTATAAACCCAAGCAATGACCAAGACGATAATCTGGAAATGGAATCCAAAAACAAGAGCTTCTAAATTCAATAGTTTCATGTTTAAAGCATCATGAAATTAATGAAAAAGATATAAGATCTATTTAACAAAGAACGATTCGTGAAGAAAATCCAGTGAAAATCACTTTGAGCTATGAATCAAAAAGGTATAAGATATGAATGAACTAAAGGGTCAATTTTAAGTAGCCATTGCAACAAACGAAAATCAAAATTAATGAACAAGCGAACTCTTTATATGTTTGCAAAAAGACTGTACGAAAATGCAAATTGATTAAAATGTAGACCAAAATCTTAAGAAAACAGTTCATATTCGATGAAAGCTAAACCACATATCAAATTTTCAAAACATTATATCAACAAAAGACAATAGATTCCAGAGATACATATAAAGAGTAAGCAAATACAAAAGAAAAAAAAGCAAACGAGACGGATCGAGAGTGATGCGTATTAAACACTTACCTCAGAACATCAATCAAACGAGATCTAGACTTCCCTCCTGTCAATCAATAAAAAAAAATCAAGATTTGGAGGTGAAATTGAGTAAGAAATTCAACATAAAGACAATGGAGGCAAAAGCGTGACCCGCATTAACGATCAAATAATTCACTTGGTGATTTGATAAAGAAAAGAAGTCGAAAACTTATGAGAGTTAAGACTTACTGAAGCCAAATTGCTGCTCAAGGCGAATATCGATAAAGATCAAACTCAACATATTTGTAAGTAGATGAATGATACCAGCGTGTAACCACATACAAGAGATTAGTCTCCATCCTTGATGTTCATGTACTACTTTCCTCCATTCCAATGCTCCCATTTTCTCCAATCTGAAACAAGAATCCAAATGAAAACCAAATCAAAACACCGAGCAAACCGCAAACAAGGAATCACACAAATCCATCACTAGAATCATTCCTAAAACAAAATTCCCAAATGAAATTCACAATCTAGAACAAAGAAGTCTTCAATACAAAATGTTGTGAACAGAGAAGGCTTGAATAGGGTTTATTAACCAACTAATCATTGTTATGGCTAAATGCATAATTACATAACAAAAATGGAAACTTTGAGAAACCCCACAATAATTTGAGTTCATTTTCCAATGCAGTAACAAATCAAATTCAATTCCGGATTCGAAACAAAAAAATGAGACTTTAAAGGTACCCAGAAGATTAAACTTGAATTCGAGTCATTTGGATTCCCAAATTCTGGAATCTCAAGCTTCAATTAAACAAATCAATTCGAAATGATAGCTAATTCTTAATCACACTAGAAAAAAAAATGAAAAC
Organism: Draba incana; assembly: GCA_963576765.1. Lineage (NCBI taxonomy): Eukaryota > Viridiplantae > Streptophyta > Magnoliopsida > Brassicales > Brassicaceae > Draba > Draba incana. Next base: position 13,858,277 of record OY755216.1, on the reverse strand, counting down.
TTTATGAGCAACCAACACAAGCTTGAGCTCAAATTTCAATCATTAGAGATAAAAATCGAGATTTTTGATAAACCCATAAGCTAAAAACCTTGAATTCGACTAAACAATAGAATCAAAATCTCAAAGCTTACGTTGAAGAAGAAGGACAAAAGAGAGGATTCTCCTTTACGTGGATGAAAAGAGAATCTTCCAAGGAATCTAGCTACACAAGGTTTATTAGGTCCATTGATTCTCTTAAGACAATCATTAACAAAACTCAATTATCAAAAAACAAAAAACAAACAACAACTCATTATTTCCTGTGAAAATCCGAGGAAAATGAACATCTTTGGATCACCCAAACTAAGTCATACACCTTAAAGCATGATTTATGGTCAATGTTCGATTATATGGAATCAAAGCCACCTACAAAACTATATCAGAATTAGAATTTGTAGAACAAATGACAAGAAACGAATATATTCAAACCAAAAATGATGAGTTGTACAATCTGCTGAAGAAAGAGAGAGATTAGTAAAGAGACGGACTATGGACTACGAGAATGAGAGAAAGAGATGTCGGCGGCTAACCCCTGGAGCGCAACATCCACGGACTCGATCTGGAACTAGACCTAGACGGACCCAGACACGGAAGGAGAACGACGACGACTTGGTTTCGCCATGGCCGATTATACCTTTGATTAAAGAAGAAGATCTGAAGGAGAGGAATATCTGAAGGGGAGACAAAAAAAAAAAAATCGCCGTTGTTGAGAGAGAGAGAGTGTTGACAGTTTTTCTTAAAAGGAAATTAGGGTTAGGTAATAAGTTTCGTTTATATACGGAGACAACAAATTCTGGTGAGGTTAAAATTTCCGGTTAATGTAGACTTCAACAGATTTCTTCCATCTACGTCGACTAGCCACTTAGACTGCATATGAAGTCTACGTATTAAAGTAGACAGCAAATGAAGTCTACATATTCAATTAGACTGCAAATGGAGTCTACAATCTGAAACAACGACGATGGCTACTTGTGCTTACAGACTACTTCTCAAAGTGGGTTGTAGCAGAAGCGTTCATCTCTATAAAAGATGCGTAAGTGGAACACTTTTTATGGAAAAACATCATCTGCAGCCATGGTGTTCCTTACGAGATCATCACAGACAACGGGTCCCAGTTTATATCAGGGCGTTTCGAAGGATTTTGTGAAAAATGGAAGATACTGTAGGAATTCATACAGGTTTTGCCGGATTAATCTCTATTAACCAACCTAGATGCAATTCCTTTTCCTAGGATCTAGGGTTTGTAAACTTTAAATCTGATGAAACGGATCTCGAATATACCTGGAGTTTGCAGCGGAGATTTGATCAGGGATTCGAGATCTGCAGCACTTCAAATGCAGTGCCTCTACCGATAGTCCACACACGCACACAAATAGGAACCCGCAGGGATGCTAGTGCCTGGGATCGGATCTTTCAGGGAATTCTCAGAGGCGGCTGTCAATAGGGTTTTGTCGAAAAACTATCTCTCCAGGTCGTGACCTATATCTCCTTTATATAGGTCCTGGAGAAAACCTAATTGATCCTGAACCGATTCAGAATCAATTAAGTTATTAAACCGAAATCTTATTTCGGTTAAACCCTCGTGTCGATCGACACTACTATAGTGTCGATCGACGCTGCCTTTAAAAACATGTTTATAATGTGTATCAAATACACATCATCTAAATCATTACATTAATGATCATTCCCTTATAAAGTGAATCCTATTTGCTTAGGTGTGTAACCCTGTAGGATCATATAGTACTAGTAATGAGTTCATAACTCATAGATCATAAGCGGCTTCTAGCAAAACGTAATGACCACCTAGTATCATATGAATGTCTAATCTCGACTTCACAACTATCACTGAAGTGAATACAAGTGTGATTTCAGGACATTCCCAACAATCTCCCACTTGTACTGGAATCAACTATTCCAATAATCCCTTTGTCGCTATATCTCGATCTGGCATAAGGCAAGAACCGTGTCATCCTTATTCAACCAACATCATGTTCATCGAACTCCGATTTATACTGACAAAACAAACGACTAACATTCAGCTCGTTCGAGTGCGGCCACACATTCCTCAGTATCAAATCTTCGATGGGCCCTGAGATATTTATCTCCTGTTTTACAGGAGGGACAAATCCCATCTTGTTCCATCCCTGTTCCTTCAAACACTTCATGATACGCTCAATCAATGCCTTTATAGTCACCTTTTACGGATAACGTTTGACAAAGTCAAAACGGACCAATTCATATGTAAGAAATCATGATGAACTCAGGTCTAAGGACTATACTCTATAGTCGTTATGAGAACCTCTCATGACACTTAATTTCCTGTAGAGTTCTCATTAGTGGGTCATGTCCGATCATATGTTCTCTAACATATATCTATGTGATTGACTTTAATACTCTTATTAATGACTCCATGAAACTTAGTCATCAGTCACCTCACATGCTAGTCTCGCACGGTTGCTGGTGTCCCACATCAACAACCTCGACCAGGGACAAACATAATCTATGTCAATTATCTCTTATAGGGTTTCATGATCAAGTCCTCAACTTGATGACCTATAGAATGACATAAATTATTTTGGGACTATCATTTAAACACATTTAAATAATACTGAAATCAATTTTTATTAAAATCATCAAAGTATGATTACAAGAACATCAAAGCATAACTTAAAACCAAGACAACTCCCACTAAAATCAAGATCACATCTTAATTTCCTTCAGTCCTATAGCAGCAGTATGACTCTCATGCTTAGGTCGCGGGAGAGGCTTGGTCAGAGGATCAACGATATTCTCATATGTGGGAACTCTGCTGATTTCCACGTCTCCTCTATCAATTATATCACGTATCAAGTGATATTTCCTCTCTATGTGTTTGGACTTCTGGTGTGACCTTGGTTCTTTCGCATGAGCAATTGCTCCATTGTTATCACAGAACAATGCCACATGCTTTAAGATACTAGGGACCACACCAAGTTCAGACGCGAACTTCTTGATCCAAACAGCTTCCTTTGCTGCTTCCGAAGCGGCAATGTATTCAGCCTCAGTAGTGGAATCAGCTACGGTGCTCTGCTTGGAACTTTTCCAACTGACTGCACCGCCATTCAGACAAAAGACATAGCCAGACTGAGACCGGAAATCATCTCTGTCCGTCTGAAAACTTGCATCCGTGAATCCACTTATGATCAGTTCATCATTTCCTCCATACACCAAGAACTTATCCTTAGTATTTCTCAAATACTTGAGGATACTCTTGACTGCTTTCCAGTGACACTCACCTGGATCAGATTGGTATCTACTCGTCATGCTTAAGGCACAAGCAACATCTGGACGAGTACAGAGCATGGCATACATAATAGATCCTACTGTTGAAGCAAAAGGAATTCTATTCATTCGCTCCCGCTCAGCTTGTGTCGAAGGACACTGCTTCTTGCTAAGAGTTATACCATTTAACATAGGCGTGAAACCTCTCTTGGAATTCTGCATATTGAATCTGTGCAATACCTTATCTATATAAGTATCTTGACACAATCCAATAAGCCTTTTCAATCTATCTCTATAGATTCTTATTCCAAGGATGTACGCGGCTTCACCCATGTCTTTCATGGAAAAACAACTTCCAAGCCAAGTCTTGACAGACTGAAGTAATGGAACGTCATTTCCGAGAAGAAGTATGTCGTCTACATACAGTACGAGAAATGCAACTCCGCTCCCACTAGTCTTCTTGTATACACATGGTTCTTCTTCGTTCTTGACGAAGTCAAACTTTTTGATCGCTTCATCAAAACGAAGATTCCAACTCCTTGATGCTTGCTTCAATCCATAAATAGATCGATGAAGCTTGCATACTTTCCCAGCATTTTTAGGATCTGTGAAACCTTCCGGTTGTGTCATGTACACATCCTCTTCCAGAATTCCGTTAAGGAAAACTGTTTTCACATCCATCTGCCATATCTCATAATCATAATAAGCGGCAGTTGCTAGGAGTATCCGAATGGATTTAAGCATAGCGACTGGGGAATAGGTCTCATCATAGTCAATACCATGAATTTGCTTGAAACCTTTAGCCATTAATCTAGCTTTGAATATCTGAATATTCCCATCCACGTCAATCTTCCTTTTGAAGATTCATTTACACTCAATGGGTCTCACACCATCGGGTAAATCTACCAAGGACCATACTTGGTTTTCTGACATGGATCCCATTTCGGATCTAGCGGCTCCAAGCCACTTTTCGGAGTCAGGGCCCAACATTGCTTCTTCGAAATTCGCAGGTTCGTCACTGTCAATGATCAACAGGTCATGACAATCGTTCACGAGAAGACCGTAGTACCTCTCGGGTTCGTGACGAATTCTTCCGGATCTGCGAACTTCAGGCATCACTGGTGCTGGTTCCACAACTCCTTGTGGTTCCACCTGCTGCTCTTCCTCATTAGGTTGAGCAGGCTCCTGTGATTCTCGAACTTCTTCGAGCAGTACTTTACTCCCACTATTCTTCTTATGAAGAAACTCTCTTTCAAGGAAAGTACAATCCCGAGCAACAAACACTTTGTTCTCAGAACGGTTGTAGAAGTAGTACGCCTTGGTTTCCTTAGGGTAACCAACGAAAAAGCACTTATCAGATTTGGGTGCAAGCTTATCAGATATTAAACGTTTTACATAAGCTTCACAACCCCAAATTTTCAGAAAAGACAAACTTGGAACATTTCTAGTCCACATCTCATGTGGTGTCTTTGTAACTGATTTTAATGGGACTCTGTTTAGTGTAAACGCAGACGTTTCTAGAGCGTATCCCCAAAAGGATAATGGAAGGTCTGTGTGACTCATCATTGATCGAACCATATCTAATAGGGTCCGATTCCTCTTCTCGGAAACTCCATTCCATTGGGGTGTTCCAGGAGGAGTGAGCTGTGAAACAATTCCACACTCTCTCAGATGATCACTGAATTCTTGACTTAAGTATTCTCCTCCACGATCTGATCGAAGAGCTTTAATACTTTTGCCAAGTTGGTTCTGTACTTCATTCTGGAACTCCTTAAATTTCTCAAAGGATTCTGACTTGTGTCTCATTAGATAGACATAGCCATACCTATTGAAATCATCAGTAAAGGTAATGAAGTATTGATAATTTCCTCTAGCACTTGTGCTCATCGGGCCGCAGACATCTGTATGTATAAGGCCCAATAAGTCACTGGCCCGTTCATTTGGTTTGTTGAAGGGAGCCTTCGCCATTTTGCCCATCAAACAAGATTCACATTTCTCACATGATTCATAATCAAATGAGCCCAGAAGCCCATCACTATGGAGCTTCTGTATGCGTTTCTCGTTTATGTGACCCAAACGACAGTGCCAGAGAAAAGTTGGGTTTTTGTCATTAGACTTAAACCGCTTAGTATTTATGTTATAAACGGGCATTGATTGGTTTTAAATGTAAAGCCCATTCTCTAATGGGCCGCTACCATAAAACATACCATCACGATTAAAAGAACAACATTTATTCTTTATAGAAAAATCAAATCCTTCTAAATCCAAACAGGAAACTGAAATGATGTTTCTGCTTATCGCAGGTACATAATAGCAATTGTTTAATTCTAAAACCAAGCCCGAAGGCAAAGACAAATGATAAGTGCCCACGGCCAATGCAGCAACCTTTGCTCCATTCCCGACTCGCAGCTCCACTTGTCCTTTCTTCAGCGTCCTACTATTGCTTAGTGCCTGCACATTAGTACAAATATGAGCACCACAGCCGGTATCTAATACCCATGAGGTGAAACCTGTAGAAGTAACATTTACTTCAATAACATAAATACCTGGAGAAGTCGTCTCGTACGTCTTCTTCTTGTTCTTCAGACCATCCAGGAATTTCTTGCAGTTTCTCTTCCAATGCCCAGACTCATTGCAGAAATGGCACTTATCAGCATCAGAAGGGCCAGCTCTGGGCTTAGGGGAAGGCGCAAGTTTGTCCTGGTTCATAACCTGGACAGCCTTGCCCTTTCCCTTGCCCTTGCCCTTGCCGGGTTTCTTAAACTTTTTGCCCCTTTGTACCGTAAGCACATTAGGGGCACCTTTCTTGATGTTTGGCTCGGCTGTCTTGAGCATGCCATGTAACTCAGTCAACGTCTTTGTCAAGCTGTTCATATTATAGTTCATAATGAACGTATCATAGCTTGGCGGCAGTGAATGCAGTATGATGTCAGTAGCCAACTCTTGGCTAATGGGACAATCCAGTTTCCCCAAGTTATCAATATAACCCATCATCTTTATAACGTGGGGACTCACTGGAGCATCACTTGGTAGCTTGCACTCAACCAGAGATTTAACCGTCTGGTATCTCTCAGTTCGAGCCTGCTCCTGAAACATAGCTTTCAGGCTAGTGATTATCTCGATGGGCGACGCCACGTTCTCATATTACTTCTGTAAATCTGAGTTCATGGTAGCCAGCATCAGACAAGTCACATCGACCACATCATTTGAATGCTTATCCCAAGCATTCTTTTCTGTCTGCGGGGCATTGGCACGGTACTTCTCGGGGAGAACCTTATCAAGGACATATTCCCTTTTCTCCTGCCTGAGAACAATTCTCAGGTTCTGATACCATTCCAGAAAATTAGATCCATTCAGCTTGTCCTTCTCAAGGACGGATCTTAGGGAGAAAGTGTTGTTTGAGCTAGAGGGTAAGTTACGATGTTCAATAATAGAGTAAACTTAACAATTAAGAAAACTCTCATTATATTCAAAACTATGTTTCCTCAAAGAATATAATGATCCAAGATCCATGTTTCACTAAAATCCGAGCGAGCCACTGGCTGTTACTCAAATCTTAGCTATACAGGTAAGCAACACTTTGCTAATCATATCCAATATGACTCTTGGTTGTGGATAAAACATCTTATGTTCTAACCACCTGATGTCTCTGGGCCCAGAACTTCTGATAGCCCATTCAAGTAAACCAATCTCTTCCGTCATGTAATAGATGATATCATGCACTGCAAGCCCATCAACTCAATTACCTACTGCCTCACTCATGTAACTGCAGATACCTTGCACTGCAAGACTATCACGCAATGAAATAAGCCTTGATAGCTGACAAGATCGGGAAGACATCCAGAACACTTGATATTTAGTTGAGGAACTGAACATTTAATCCTTAATACATATCATATATGCATTCAGGAACCCAATCTCATTAAGTCTGGTTCGGTTATTTGATTTCAGGTTCATTAACCCTTAATTTGCGTCAGATGTCGATCGACACTACCTTAGTGTCGATCAACACTGACCTCTCTGTCTCAGTTCATCGAAAACCGATCAATCCAATTGAACCAGTTTCGATAACCGAAACAAAATTTCAATAACCGGTTTGTGTCGATCGACATTGACCAAACCAGATTCAATTTTCGATAACCGATCAATCCAATTGAACCGGATCGATAACCGGTCAATCCAATTGTACCGGGTTGACAATTGGCCTCTGTCGATCGACACAACGTTTATGTCGATCGACGCTAACCAAACCGAATCGATTTTGCGATAACCGGTCAATCCAATTTAACCGGATCGATAACCGGTCAATCCAATTGAACTGGATCGATAATCGGTATGTGTCGATCGACACAACCTTTGTGTCGATCGATGCTAACCGAATCGCAACAAACCACAATTAGCCGGTTTAATCGATCTTTAAACCAAGCGCGATAACCGATTCAATCCAATTGAACCGGTTCATCGATCGCAAGGCAGAGACAGACGTGTCGATCGACACAACCATTGTGTCGATCGACACGACTAGGTTTCTTATGCGATTTGAACAATTTTTCACGAAAACGATTTTACGAAGAAAAAGCGATCAAATCCGATTACAGTTCAGCCAGATTATAAAGTTAAACCCTAAGGCTCTGATACCACTGTAGGAATTCATACAGGTTTTGCCGGATTAATCTCTATTAATCAACCTAGATGCAATTTCTTTTCCTAGGATCTAGGGTTTGTAAACTTTAAATCTGATGAAACGGATCTCGAATATACCTGGAGTTTGCAGCGGAGATTTGATCAGGGATTCGAGATCTGCAGCACTTTAAATGCAGTTCCTCTACCGATAGTCCACACGCACACAAATAGGAATCCGCAGGAATGCTAGTGCCTGGGATCGGATCTTTCAGGGAATTCTCAAAGGCGGCTGTCAATAAGGTTTTGTCGAAAAACTATCTCTCCAGGTCGTGACCTATATCTCCTTTATATAGGTCCTGGAGAAATCCTAATTGATCCTGAACCGATTCAGAATCAATTAAGTTATTAAACCGAAATCTTATTTCGGTTAAACCCTCGTGTCGATCGACACTATAGTAGTGTCGATCGACGCTGCCTTTAAAAACATGTTTATAATGTGTATCAAATACACATCATCTAGATCATTACATTAATGAGCATTCCCTGATAAAGTGAATCCTATTTGCTTAGGTGTGTGATCCTGTAGGATCATATAATACTAGTAATGAGTTCATAACTCATAGATCATAAGCGGCTTCTAGCAAAACGTAATGACCACCTAGTATCATATGAATGTCTAATCTCGACTTCACAACTATCACGGAAGTGAATACAAGTGTGATTTCAGGACATTCCCAACAGATACGCCTTAACAAGTCTACTCCGAGGCGCCCACAGGGTAATGGCTTGATAAAATCAACCAACAAAACATTGATTGCCAGTCTCAAGAAGCACCTCAACGAGAAGAGGGGCCGCTAGGCTGATGAGCTAGATGGTGTCATTTGGTCTTACCGCACTACACCCAAAGAGGTCACCGCCAAAACTCCATTCGCTCTAGTTTACGGAACATAGTTTGTTATTCCAGTCGAAGTTCAATTTCCAGGAGTGCGACGAAGGCTACTTTCACAGGAAGTAGAAGTCAACCGTCTCCTCTTACTTGACGAGTTGGACCTCATCAACGAACGTCGCGACCAAGCGTTGACCCGGATTACCAACTACCAGCATTCAGCAGCAAAATACTATAACTCTAAGGTGCAAATCTGGCGTTTTTACGAAGGTGACTTGGTCCTGCGAGAAGTCTTCCAGAATACGGCAGAGCGCAACGCTGGTAAACTCGGCGCCACCTAGGAAGGACCTTACAAAGTTACTAAGGTAGTTAGACCAGGGGTCTACGAAATCTCCACCATGACAGGCACTCACATTCCCAGGTCCTGGAACGCGACTCACCTCAAGAAATATTATCACTAAATATTTCACTTGAACTACAAGGCGGCTTGATCCCTGCAAAGGGTACGTAGGCAGCTCGTCTTTGGACGGGTTCAGCAGCCCCCCTCCTTAACGGGGGGGGGGGGGGGGGGGGGGGGAGTGGGGTACGTATACTCGTATACTCCTACCTCTCTCACTCGGTTTGTTATGCAAGAAAAAATCAAATAAAGCAAACTTAGCTAAACAGTTTTGCTTATAACACAGTCTTAACAGAAACATACTTCTTCACAAACAATCTTTGTTTACATCCTCCGCGGATGTCGTAAGTCTTATCAGAAACAGACATAACACCTCGATGTTGGCCACAGCGACGGTTTACTTCGCAAACTTCATATCTGACTTTTATATCCTTAGCAGGATCGCACAGTGCGGTATACAAATACGTAATGTTCATTGTAGGAGTAGATACGTTAGAAGAAAGCGTGTCTGTAAACCCAAATGATCATTTTAGAAACCCAACTTACAAAGCGTTAGTCAGCTCACTAGGGAATGTTTGCTTAAGTGGAGCAGAAGCATTAGTAGAAAATGCACTTGTAAACCCAAGGGTTCATCCAAATTTCAACAGTCTAAAACGTTGGCTTTAACATAAAAAAAAGTGCTTATTGCTGGAACATGAAAGCTAAAGATAACATTTCTGCAAACTGGGAAAAGAAATAAAATTGCGTATCATATCATTATGAATAAATCAAGGATCAGAATGAAGCAAAAGCAAAGTGAGAAAAGGGTAAATACCACCCAAACTGAAAAAAATACTAAAAGCCAAAAACCAAAAATCAACTAAGACCGTATCGCCTCAAGCTTCGTCAACAGTCTCCGTAACCTGACCAGTTTCCATCTCGGTCTCAGAATCAGATGAATCCTCATTGACCAGACGAACTGGAGGAACTTGAAGCCGAATGAATCACTTCGCGAATAAGAGACGCAACAATAGGAGCCCCACTATCGGAGCTTGCAATCCCAAGGATTGCCTCAAGTTCACGCAAAAGCTTGCTAAAAGTCTCTTCTGCATGCAATAAGCCTTCCTCCTGTTTTTTGAGTTCGCCAAGCTCATCATCAAGGTTTGGCGCATTATCACTCTGAAGCAGCGCTAAAAATTCAATGTTGCTCTAAACTTGGGTAAGGTCAATGACATTGGTCCAGGGTTGGTCATTGATCAACTTAAGCTTCTCCCTAGCTCGTTTCATCCTTGACTCATATTCCGCCTTCAACTCAAACTTTGCCTAGTCAACAGCTTTCTGAATGGTTACGTCCTGAAGCTTGGTCGCAGCGTCCAGACGGGCAGTCAGATCAGAGACTTCCTGCTGTAAGAATTTCCTCTCAGCTTCCAATTCTGAAAACGTGCCATCTCTCTCACGGCGCTTCTCTTTGGTCTCTTTCACAGCAGTTTCCAACACAGCAACCCGAGCCTCTGCTTCACGCTTTGGTTTCTTGTAATCGTTATAAACTTTCCGAGTATTAGCCAGCTGACGGGTCTGTGAGAGGTAACTCACTTCATAATTGACGGCAAGCTCATTGAGCGAGGCAAAGAACTGCCAAGAAAAAACAAGTTAGTAAATCCAAAGTATAGCAGGGAATGATGTAGACTCGGTCAGAAACTTGTACCTTCATGCAATCAAGAGCCATGGTCGAGTAGGCAAATCCCTCGGAGGGGGAAACTGAGTTCCTGGAAAGATAATCTTTGACAGTTCCTTGAATTGTTGTTATGTTCTCGGGGACGCTTACAACTCGACTCTGTAGCATCATCCTTCCCCCTTGCATCATCTCGGTGCCTTAGGGATGACTCATGACGACGATCGGTGGCAAGGTCTTGTTCGAGCTTAGGAAGACTTGACTTAGGCGCATAAGCAGTTGTAGCACCATCTCTAGGGACTGGCGACGACGTATCAGCTTGTTGCAGTACCCTCGCACTAGTAGCACCTCTAGCCTCAACAGCTCTCTTCTCATGCGCAGATAATTTATTCCCGTTGCTTGACATTTCTAGCGAAGAAGTTAGTAAGTGTGCTCCAAAACGATTAACAAGTGCTTCTTGAACGCGGCACAAAGTGAAGTCTTTCGTCCAACTACACTTCCCAGCGATGAAATTGGCACGAAGATCAAATAAGTCACTCGGAAACTTGTCAGGACTGCTATAAACTGAAAAACAATAAGCAAAAATGAAAGAGTTAGGGTCCGACTAATTTAAAAAGACAAACGAGAATATCGCTGAACCAAAAACAAGAATAAAACGGAAAACAAGAAAAACGCGACTAAAGTCGGCTACCACAATGACCCTATCTTCTCTAAAGTCTAGGATTATCATCTCCGACTGAAGCGCTGTTTATTTGCACAAAGAAGAACTTTTTCGCCCAGGAGTGTTCTAGAGGAGGAAAGTCTCTGATGACATGAAGGTCAGCTTTGCCGTCGATGGAATGATGAAGTGTATCCTTACGACCAACCATCTTAATAGTTAAAAAACTGAGCAAGTGATCTACCGTGAGCTCGCTGCCGTGCTCATAACTGCGAATCATGAGTCTAACTAAGCAGCGCATTCCTCGAGGCGTTAACTGTGAAACAGCAAGGTGATTCTTCCTGAGATACTCCAGTTAACCTGAAAACTAGGGTTTTCCAAACGCAGTTTTGCTGCAGATCGCCGCCGCCACAGACCACGTTTTTTGTCCGAAATCGCGTTTTACCTCAGAATCGCGTTTTGCGACCATTGAAGCTCCGATCGCCGGCAAAGCTTCTCCTCCTCCAATGTTGACGAGTCGCGGCGGTGACGGCAGTGGTGTGGAGCTGCAGCGGTGGTGATGTAGAGCATACGCAGCGGCGACGAAGATCTTCCTCCACCGAGCTTGAACAGACGACGACAAAGATGCGATCGGCGGCAGATCTTAATGGCGACGAACCTCCTGTGGCGTTAATGGCGACGAAGATGAAGCTCCTGTGGCGGATTTGTTGCGACGCTAGCAGATCCCCTTCTCCACGGATGGTGGCGACGGTGGCTGCATATATCCGTTGAAGACGACAGTGACGGCAATTAGGAGCTCACGAGCCACGGTTGCGCACAGCGAAGAAGGGGCGACCGCGAGTCACGAGCACGCGGCGATGGCGCAGCTCCCGCGGCAAGGCGAAGGTCCAGATCGAGGTTCCGGAGACTCCTGAAGCTCCTGCGGTGGTGGCGAGCTCCTGCGGTGGCAATCTCGTCGGATCCGAGCTCCTTCTCTGGCGATGATTCCAAGCTTCGACAGCGGCTGCGCATAGCGAAGGAAGGAGCAACGGTGGCTGCGCACAGCGAAGGAAGGACCTCTGGCGAAGAGCAGATCGGACGGCGATCGGAGAAGATGGAGGCAGAAGAGACAGAAAAAAAACACATAATTTTGCATTAAAGGACAAAAAAAAAATCGAGTTTTTTACCCTTTTCACCGTAGAAAAGGCGACTTGATGAGAAAATACACTGGGAAAGAAATCCTATTTATACTAATAGGATTTCCTAAAATCCCTAGGTTTTTGAGGAAAATTTTCAAAAGCTCTCTAAACGGGCCTAAAAGTCCAAAAGTCCATACATAAAAGCCTAAAAGCCTATTCAGTCTATTAAGCTCATTTTCAACAGAGCAAGCAAGTCCAGGAAAACACGATAACATCAACCCAACGCGGAATAACTGCAACTTCCAGAAATCAATGATCAAGCGTCAGCTCCTGGCAGCTTCACGGTCCACCGCATCGATCTAAGACTTTAACAGCTTATATCTTGGCATCATCTAGCTCGATACTACCAAGCTGGGGGCTAACTGTATGGGTCGGATTTCACCCCTAAGAGATCGATGTAACGACAAGAACAATTCTGCAGGAAAGCTTGAGAAATCATGAACGGACCTGTAGAGAAGCCTATTTCAAATTAGGTCCATAATGTTATAAAATCCACATTTAAAATGGATTTAATAACAAAATGGGTCAAAGTTCATTTTATTGCTTAATGGGCCAAACCCAAATCTATTGTTTAACCTAGACTAAAAAGCTATATATAGCTCATTGTAATCACCCAAAAAGAGGATCATAATTTTCGCATCAAAATGAATAAAACTCTCTTAACAGCAAACACAAGTGTTTACATTTTCTGCATTGTGATTTACTCAAGAGTCTCGCATTTCCTCTACAACCCTACAAATTCGATTATTCGAGTTTGGACTCCTACACCAACTACATGAAGGAAAACATAATCGCACAACAGAGACCGAACATAATGTGTCTTCATCTGTCACTAAGGTAAGGTTTTCCAAGTATATATATCATTTGTTTTATTATAGTGGAATGATCTATTTCAACATTGGTACAAAAAATAATTTCCATGATTGTATTGATTTGATTATATTCTATGTATGCATAACATCTCTGAATTTTCTTACTATATATATGTGAAATTGTTTATGGTTTCTTTTAAATGCCAGCTTATAGACCTGGCATATGAAAAATGCATGCAAGGATAAAATATAGTGTAACATTCACGAAGTTGTAATGTTAGAGAAAAATAAATCTAATGCTTCAGCAAGGTTTAAATTCTAAAAAATAAAACAATACAACATAAACAATTTTAACTATGAGTAAACAAACTTACAAGAAATTGTTGAATGTTATGGTTACATGGAAATGGCTAAATCTGAAAAATGAGTTATATACTTGCCACATGCGTGCAAGGATAAATAATTGTATGTTATTCGTAAATTTATTCAAATGGTAGAGCAAAAAAAGTAAATTTAATGCTTTAGATAGTTCCAGCTTTGAAAAATAAAACTTTGCAACATTGAACATAATTAAATAAAATTCCTAAGATCTTAATAAGTTTTTGCATAATACGGTTGTGGGAGCTGGATTCTCACAATTGAATTTGTAAGGTTCAGAGAAGTAGAAAGCTTATAGGGTTTGAAAATGCAAAGACAAAGGCAAATAAAGATGTGAATTAGGGTTTTATTAGCTAGAAAGCTGTAAGCAGAGTTTCTGTAAGATTTTCATGATCCCCTTATTATAGAGATGTACAAGCATATTTATAGTGTTATTAGGTCGGCTGGGCCAGACCCAATACAAAATTAAAAGTTTTCCTAAGTTTCCTAGGTTTTCCATTTAAACCACATCCTCTAAGTCGGGTGGGCCTTAAATGAGCCTTTATCTTCCGGGCTTGACCAGTGAGCTAATTCAAATTAGGCCTCTGATTCAATCTCCGGTTAATTTGCCCATGGGATAGCCGGCAGGTGTTGCAAACTTACTCGAACTGCTTACTAGGTCTAGCAATAGTAGCGAGCTGGTTCCCTATAAAAGACATAATGGTGAAGAGGTAACAAGTCATTTTTACCGAGGTGACTGCTCTGAAGACGACCGTCCCTTTGACGAGCTATTTTCTTATCCGAACCCAATGCTCGTCTCTTCCGTGCCTATCACTTCTCGCCGCCTTAAACGCAAGGTAACAGAGAAGATCTCGCCAAGCTACATAGACCTAGAAGATGAAGTTGACGAAGGCGACGGGTCATCATGGTTCAAAAATTGAGTTGTCATGTCGCCGAGTTTAGAAAATAGCGGGAACGTAGGTGATGAAAGGATTACTGTCGAAGTGCCATCTCTTTGCAACGAATCAATTGAAGATCCCGCCGAGCCGGCTGCCTCTGTGAAGATCGAAGAGCACAACTACGCGTATAACCCTCTCTTGGAACAAGAAAGGTTAGAAAGTTTAGTGGGTTATGGGGTATCAAAAGTGAAGAAGACAAAGACTAACCATAAGAAACATCCTCCTCCAGGCTCAATGTGGTGCGACAAAGAGTCAATGAGCAAACTCTGGAAGCAGTGCACAATTTCTAATAACGTCGAGCTGATTCTCCCCTCTCCAGATCAATGAGCTAATGATCCTCCAACGGTTTTGATTCACCTCATATGAATGCTACCTTAGAGATTGCTCCCTACTTCTTCCAATCCCTACAAAGATTTTCTGATAAATCTTTATCCATCATATAGCGCTTGCTCAAGTCAATACAAGAGGAATTCGCCATATGGTCAGACTATTAACAAGGGCCGCCGAATGTGGGGTGCGACTAGGAGTCCGCCATTTAGTGAGTTTTCTCGAATTTCGTAAGAACAAAGGTCGAGATGACGAGGAGCAAACTTATAACCTGGCAAACCGAACAGTATACAAGATTTTAGACGACTTCCCTAACAAAGGTCACGACTGGAGGAAATTCTTCTTTTTTGTGCCGATTTCTGCGGTGTCGGTTGGCGAAGAGAATATGAATGCGGTAAATGCAAAGTGGGTTAAAATTGGTAAACTACTCGCAGTGTTTTTTCTACTTATTTAGGCGTAGCCTAATATTTGGTTTTTGTTCAAGTTTTTCTCATTTTGTTTATTTTGCAGATCGCCGATACGTGGGTACCCCCATTCCTGGATCGATGAGCTGTACAAGAAACTTGTTGCACAAAAGTGTTTATGGGTTCGCCACTTCCATCGTCAGAGAGTAGCCAGGGCTAAGGAAATAACCGATAAGCTTTTGAGCGAGCATGATCATCTTCCCAGCGACTCCGAAGACTTTCCAAATATGACTAGAAGGCTGACCATCCGCGATAGAATCAAGAAGAAGACTGCAACTATAAAGGTTACGTCTCCGACTGTCTCTGCGGCTACAAAAATTGCCGATGTGAACCCTTCAGCTGCTGCAGATGAAACGTCCAAGCGCAGTGTAACGAAACACAACCTTCTTAGTGACATCCAAAATCGCGAAGAAGCACGAGCTGATGCTACCGACACTACTCGGCCAGTGAACTCGTCACTCGGGCGTCACGGCTCAAAAAATTACGAGGATCAGGAGAAAGACATGAGCCGCAAGAGATCACATTCGGCCATCGAAAAAGTCAAAGGCATAGCTTGTGAATCTCAACCGAAGAAGTCTCGCCAAAGTGTTCCTACTTTGTCTGTCAATGAGTCGATTCCTCGTGGGCCGCGATCTGATTCCTCACCCACCGTAGTCGAGTTGTATAACGATCCTCTGGCTGCAGATGCGCTAGTGTCCAAGATTACCTATCCCGGAGATAACTTTCCTATCATAGAGAGGTTGCTTAAAAGCAAATTGTATAAAGAATTTGCGTCTCACCAAATCAAGGTATTTTCTTTTATCTTTCTGGAATTTATCGTGATGCGCTTTCATATTTAGTTCATTTTCTCGCTTGGCTTATAGATGGCGGCCCACTGCAATCGGTTAGTTCTGGCTTACAATGCGGACTCACGCTCCAAGCAGATTTTTATTGACGAGGCCAAAAAAAAAGAAGAAGTCAAAAAGCAGCGCATCGCGAATCTTATAAAATAGCCTGGAGTCGAGCTGAAACCGTTGAAGAAAATTTCAAACAATTTGCACAAGTATATCCATGATCTTAGTGTCGAGAAGAAGAAAAATGAACTGAAAATCGCCGAGCTCGAGAGAGAGAAAGCTATTTTGCTGAGAGCCACCAGGATGACATCGATGTCCCTGCTGCAAAAGCTAGGCACACTACTGTGGCCAAATTATAGGCGAGGCTTGACCGTGCGAGCGAGCTACTCGGGCAGTTGATAGGAGATGCCAAACAGAACATGGTTTTCCTTGCCCAAGCTGAGGAGAATGCTCAGTTCATCAAAGACTTGAATAGCGATGCGCCACCCGTTATCGAGGAGGAACGTGCTAAGCTTTAAAAAACCAAAATCGAGCTGGCCAATGCTAACGATGTCTTTGACAAACTTGCTTCCGACTTGAAAGACGTGTTAGGTGTTAATCCTATCAATCTAATTATAGTGAAAGATATACCTTTCTCGCAACGTATCGAGATGGTTGCTAAGTTTATTGGTATTGATGCAGCCTTTGGGTCCAATGATTGTATCTTAGGCATGCGTCTACAAAGTGCGAGCGAGGAGTTACTTGAAATTGAACCTGCTGATGTGGCCGATCAAACTGCTAATGTAACTGGTGATGTTGCTCCGCCATTGACCAACAATACCGAGCTCAAATCTTTGGATCTTGAGGAAGGCGAGGTGCCCGTATGCAGTGAACTTGTGGTAGAAGATTTTGTCATAATGCCTCATGAGGAAGCAAGCCTAGCCAAGGAGGCTGTTCAAGATTACAAGACCAACGAGAAGACTGAAGGGAAGGGGGACGATGAGATTGTCGCTTAGTTTTGATTTTACGTGTTTAAGACTTTATCTTTTATGTTTCAGACTTCTAGTGCATGGATGACTTTATCCATCTTTTGACACTTTGTTTTATTTTTACTCTCGGGTAAAAATATAATTAATGTGATGTTTGGATTGAGTTTGTGTATTTGCGTTATACTCACAAGGATTTTTATACTTCGTTTACGGACTATGTACTACTTTTGTAAGTTGAAGACATCTGTTTCGTTACGTTCTTATACTTAGATAAATTGCGGTTTTACAAGGAAATTCTCAAGAGTTTTCTTGTTCCAACTGTTTTTGCTAAGTTAGACCAGTGTTTAGCTTACTGGGTTTCAAGATTTGATCATTTTAGGCTACAAGAGTGTTCTCACAAACCCCCTTGCTCTAAATATAAACATTTAAAATTTGTATAAAGCGTTTTAATAGCCATTTGGATGTATTGATAACTTCGCATTTGAAGTGTTAAAGCTTGTTACTGTGGCAAATAGTAATGATAGACTGATATAGTCGCCTTGCTTAGACTTAGTCGTTTGAGAAAGACTGAAAAAATTGGTAAGTGTAAAAACATGGATCTTTATATATATGAAATTTTAACTGAGCGAAGTCATCATTTTACAAAGATGGGAGTATACGAGTATACGCACCCAACACCCCCTCCCCCCAGGAGAGGAGCAATTGAACCCATCCGAAAACGAGCTGCCTATATACCTTGTTCAGGTATCAAGTCGCCCGGTAGTTCAAGTCAAAAGACTAAGTACTTAACAATAATACTTTTTGAGATGTCTTGCGTTCCAAGAGCATGGAATCATTTTGCCTTGCTTGTTCGCGAGTTCGCAGATAACTGGGCGAACTACTCTCATGATCTGATAAGGTGCTTCCTAGTGAGCACCTAGTTTTCAAACATTCTGTTCGACTGTATTCTCAAATACTTCATGGAGAACGAGGTCCCCTTCATAAAAACGTTGAATTACTCACTTTGGAGTTGTAATACTTAGCTGCGAAAATTTGATATTCTGTCATCATAAGGAGGGCCTGGTCTCGCCTTTCGTTGATAAGATATAGTTCGTCAAGCATTAAGAGATGGTTGAGATCCTCTTGTCTGGGAAGAAGTCGCCGACGTACTTTGGAAAAGTGGAATTCGGGTGGGATGACGCACTCTGTGCGTAGACAAGGACAAAAGGCATTTCTCTCGTAGCAAGGCGAGTTATAGTACGATAAGACTATAAGACTCCTTTGAGTTCACTGGCCCAACGACCTTTCTTAGCGTCGAGCCGAGTCTTCAATCCGTGGATGACTGTCTTATCGGATGCTTCCGCCTGGCCATTTCCTTGAGGACAACATGGTGTTGACCTGCTAAGTCTGATCTTTCATTTGTTGCAGAAAAGGTCGAATTTCTTCGAAATAAGTTGCGAGCCGTTATCTGTGATAATCTCATATGGCACTTTATGACAACAAATAATATTCTTCCAGATAAAATTTTTGACTCGTTTATCCTTGTTAGTTCCAAATGCTTCTGTTACGAATGGGATTGGAAGTATGGTCCTAACTTCCGAGCTGAGGTGATTACGATAAGCACCAACTTTTCGGTTAACGGATACCTTGTTTCCGCGTCGGTGAGGGACTTGCTGATGTAAAAAACAGGCTTTTGGTCGCTGCCGTTCGCTTGAAGGCTGCCAGGGATACCGCAATATAGAGATAGAGTGGCTCTCCTGTAATCGGTTTTGCCAACACCGGTGGAGTTGTAAGATACCTCTTCAGCTCCTAAAAGGCATTCTCGCATTTTTCCGTCCACTCAGAGATCTTCTTTCCTCGCAATATGTCGTAAAAGGGGAAGGCATTTATCAGTATAGCGCGATATGAATATGTTGAGTGCCGCCACTCGGCCAGTCAATCTTTGAGCTTCTCTCTTTATTTTTGGCAAAGTCATCTGGATAAGTGCGTCGATTTGCTTTGGATTGGCGTCCATGCCGCGATGTGTTACTTGATATCCTAATACCTCCCCTGAGGTAACACCAAACCTACACTTAGTCGGGTTCAGCTTTATGTTATGCATATTTAGTGTTTGAAAGCATTCTGCCAAGTGTGTGACGTGATCTTTCTCCTCCAGCGACTTTACTGACATGTCATCTATGTATACTTCCATTGTTTCGCCGAGCTGATTGGCGAACATATTATCCTATAAGCGTTGGAAGGTGGCTCTAGCATTCTTTTGACCGAATGACATCACTTTGTAATTGTAAATTCTGTGATTCATGATGAAGGTTGTTTTCTCGCGCTCGTCGGGATTCATGAAAATTTGATAGTAGCCGGAGAACGCGTCCATGAATGAGAGTAGCTTGTTCCCCGCTGTTGCTTTAACTAAACGGTCTATGTGCAGAAGTGTAAAGCTGTCTTTTTGGCAAGCTTTGTTTAGATCAGTGAAATCCACGCATACACGCTATTTGCCATTTTTCCTCTTTACAACGACAGGATTAGCTAACCAATCCGAGTACTTGACTTCTGAATTCTAGCCGACTCGTAGGAGTTTTTCCACCTTGTCGTTTTCAGCTCTGTCCTGTCCGAGCCTTATACGCTTTTGTTTGATCGGTTTGAAAGTTAGATCGACATTTAACTCGTGGCTGGCTATGTTGATGTTTATTCTAGGAATATCTTCCGTTGTCCACGGGAAGGTACTCACATTTTCTCTAAGTGATGCGACGAGGTCGTGTTTGACAGCGTCGTCTAACGTAGCGCCAATTTTTACGCATCTCTCCGGACTTATATCGTCTATACTGATTGATAACACTGGTTTTGCAGACTGGGCCCATCAATTCCTCTTATTGGGCCTTAGCAATATGTAATTGCTATAATATATCAGAGAGCTCCTTGACGGGTTCTCTATCTGTTTTTTTCCTTTTTCGCTTATCTTTTAGAATTGGAATTTTTGTCTGATTTATTAGTTTATGCGCAGCCATGAAACACTATCAAGATGCTGTCTGGATACCTCTAATTGTTTTAATTCCATCTGAGGTTGGGAACCTGAGGCAAAGATGGTAGGTTGAAGCGACTGCACTTATCGAGTTAATCCAAGGAGTGTCCATAATGACGTTGTAGATAGTCGAATTGTTGGACACTGCGAAATCAACTATTTTGGTTACTCTTTCGCTTTTGGCAAAGCCATTGGCGCGATGGAAGGCATCTTGGATGGATGTCGGTTCGTTCACGGTTAATTCCCTCCAAAAATCTGAGTTATACCAGAGAGCCTTCTGTAAACCTCCGAGCGCTGACTTCTTGTCTATCCCTTTAACTTGAGTGAGTACCAACCTGAAGTGCTCGATATGTTTTTGCAGTGGCTCAGTCGGTCCTCGAGACATTATGTAGAGGTCTGCCTCTAAAGACATCCGCTCGATCAAGATGGCATACAACATCAAGAACGTTTCGGAGAGCTACACGAAATTATCGATCGAGTTCCTTTCCATCCCTGCGAACCAGTGGAGAGTTGTCCTTTTGAGGTACTCAACGAATAGGAGGCAGTAGCCGATGTCTCTTTCTTCAGGTCGGAAGTTGGCTCGTCCCATAGCGATGGAAAAAGTTGGGATGTGGTCGGATCGCTTTTTTTGTCATAGATTAAGACCTTAATTTTCCTTGGGTTAGACAGTCGGGCTTTTGTGATCCGCTCTGTAAACAGGGTAGTCCATGCTTCTTCTATCACTCGGTCAATCTCAAGGGCTTTGTTTGTCGTACAATGGACTTGCGACTTTATCTCTTCCAGGTCGAGTGCAGTTTACCGTCGGGAGGCTTTGAGTTCGTCCAGCTCCCCATACTGATTAGTAACAGTCGTCCCTTGTGTTGCTGTGGCTTAAGTTTGGTCTACCCATCGAATGTTTTCTTCAATTTTAACTTCGTCATGTTCTTGTTTGTAATTAGGTTATCTACCCCTTTGAACAACTCGTGCAGCTCCAGAATCTGAATGGCACTCCTCTTCGGTATTGTCAGCGATCTCGACGACTCCTGTAGTTACATTCGTAGTTGGCATGTTATTATCTCTGATTTGTATCGCGGCCGACCCATCACGAGTTCCGCAATTTGTAGTTGCGCCAAGTGGTGTTGAGAAGAAGTCTGACAGAGATTGTAGCTCCGCCATCAAGGTGGTCTTGATGGTCTCATGCTCTTTTAATTTTCTGAGCAGCTCCGCCAGCATCTCTATGACCTCACAGAATACCTCCGGGATTGTTGTTGCTTCGATCCGAACACCCATCGCGCCAGATCCGTTGAGAGATGTTTGCTCTTTGTTGTTTTGTTGGTTCAGAGCCGTTTGCTTGTTAGTCGGTCTGGTCGCTCTGGATCAGTTGGGAGGCATTATCTCTGGATTGGCGCTGCCGTCTTTTGCGTTACGCTGAGTTGTTTCATTGTTTCCGGTCATCTTTCAAACATTCTAGTGGTTCCTTCGCGTATGAAGCTTTAGGATCCCCTCCTTCTAGCGCCAAATTGTGGGAGCTGGATTTGTAAGGTTCAGAGAAATAGAAAGCTTATAGGGTTTGAAAACACAAAGACAAAGGCAAATAAAGATGCGAATTAGGGTTTATTAGCTGAAAAGCTGTAAACAGAGTTACTGTAAGATTTTCATGATCCCCTTATTATGGGGATGTTCAAGCATATTTATAGTGTTATTAGGTCGGCTGGGCCAGACCCAATGCAAAATTAGAAGTTTTCCTAAGTTTCCAAGGTTTCCATTTACGCCACATCCTCTAAGCCGGCTGAGCCTTAAATGGGCCGTTATCTTCCTAGCTTGACCACTGAGGTGATTCGAATTAGGTCTGTGATTCAATCTCTGGTTAATTGGCTCATGGGATAGCGAATTCAACTTAATCGTTTTAGGCCGTCGATTTTTCGAGGGGAGATTTGACCCCTACAACAGTTATATGTAATGGACTGAATCTTAATTATGTTCATATATAATCCAATCAAAGACGAAACATCAAAACAAGGAGAGCTTACATCAAAATCAAATATATTGTTGCTGCCGTGGATGGATTTATGATCCTCAACGTCGTTATATCCTCTTTCATCTTAGTGATTATATCACTAATTGATTAGTTTGAATTCATGCAAGCATAACCGGATTGAAAATCGCTCTAGAAACAGATTTGAATATGTTCAAGACTTGTATATCATGATGTTCACAATCACATCATTTCATTCTCCATAACACTGCAATTCAATATAATATTTCTGAGATATTATTGTTCCTGCCTTCCTAGGTACCAAATTGGTGAATGGATATTCGAGAACAAAAGTTGATGATAGTCTTTGTGGAAGCTCGATTCTGCACTAAGAATTTATATGTGAATTCGGGAAAGAAACTTTAATCCTCAGAAATGCTTATAGATCTGACAAAGATCGAGACCAAAATAATGGAAAATAGATTAATATTGATATTCGGTATACGTATACAAAGAATTTTAGCTAGGATAAGAGTTGATGAGCTAAAATGTGACTGATTGTAAACATGTGGAATTTTTTTTGTCATTTCGGCTCTAGGACTAGCTATTTATACTACTTTGAACTGAACGGTTCAGCTACGCAAATCCCTCCTCGTCGCCAGAGATCTCGGGCACGTAATGGTATCTCTTCCGAAAATGTCGGGATCTCTTCGCCAACCGTTGAGTAGCGCTGACTTGGTCATATCCCCGCTGGGTTGCTTGGTCAGCGGTTATCTGTCTCAGTGGTCAACGGACTATTCAATCAGATTCAGAGATACTAAGGGACACGCTGGTCTTTTACTAACATCAGTACGGTTCTGGGACTTTACTATCTCAGCTCCAACAGTTGCCCCCCAGCCCATTATCAGATACAATCGAATCTGAATATATCTTTTAGGCTTAATGGGCCAGATTTCTAATGATGAAATCCAGCTCCAACAGTTACCCGCCCAACCCATTAATTACTCGATGACGAGAATAAATGGGCGGTTACTTCTTTAAGACATGAAGGGGGTCTTCCTAACGTGAAATCATGATTATTTTCACCGAATTTTGAGATCGTGCGGTTCTGAGACTTTACTATCTCAGATTTGACGGTTGGGATTGCAAAGATCAAATCATAGCGAGGAGAGTGGGAATCGTGTGCTGCGCTGACGGCGATTAAACTCCCCGTGAGATCCACCACTTGAAAATACTTTACTTGTTCTTATATCGAGAGCAGATTCTTCACCATCTCTTTTTCCCTAATTGATCCTTCGTCTCTGCGAAATCTGCAGTTTTCTTCTCTCAGTCTTACAACAGATCTTCTCCTCTTTACACCTTATTTTATTCTTTTTCTTGTTTTATTATGGCCGAAAATCAGGATGAAGCGTATTTTGGTCCATATGAACCATCAACTATCACCCCTGAGAAGCTGCTCGCCCTGCAGGGGGATGGTCTTTTACCATATTTGGTAGAACTCTGGCTACTAACTGGGCGTGATAACCCAGAGACTATCGAGGAGGGTTGGTGCGTTGCGTATCTGGTTTACTTTCGGGCATGCGGTCTTACCTTCCCTATCCCAGATTTCCTCATCTGACTACTTAAAAGCTTCAAGATACCATTCCTACAGATGGCTCCTAACTTCATGCGTCACGCCATTGGCACTTACGTCAGAAATTTGGAGGACAGGATGGAATAATCTCCCAGGATGTTCAATGAGCTTTAATTACCTCGCAATTGTGGCTACCCCGGTCTGTTGGGTAAATTTTATCTCTCTGCTCGACCCTTCCGGAGGTTCGTCACGAATATAACCCCAAAGGACACAAATCGGCACAAAAAATTCTTCTTTTTCAGGGTTAACCAGAGATCCGTCTCTTTTTTGTCGGACTTCGATAAAATTCCGAAGGTTTTTGCTGACAGTGCTTGTAAGTTCCTCTCATTACTGCCATTACTAAATGGGATTACCACCTTTCTCCTCATAACTCCTGGTGCTTGTTTGGTTTTCAGGTAATTTCAAGCCTAGAGAGGCTGACGTTGTCATCAGCTCAAGGTTGCAGTTGCTCCACCGGGATCGGGTACACTAGGCCTCTTTTAACCGTATGCGGGTCCTGTGAGCCTATCGTGATGGCCGTCAGCTGCAGCAGCAAGCGGCCTAGGCTGAGGCCAGCCCCAGTCCCGCGAGAATGCCGGACCGATCATGGACCATTTGGCCTTAAACCCAGTTAAGCATCTTGGTGACTAAGCTGGGTGCTAGTCTCCTTAGGTGCTTTTTCCAACTTGTCCCTAGGGCCATGTACTGCATGACGATGCAGAATTCCCGATGTGGTTGCGTACTGGCAAGGTATGATCACATGAATTATTTAAGGATCCTAGGTCATAGGCCTTTGTGGTTATGGACTGAAGATGTCTTGGTTACACGTGATGGGAATAGACAACGCGTAAGGCCTTAATGGAATTAAAAACGTTAATGCATAATATAAATTGTTCACGTTAAATTATGCATTGCATTTGAGTGTTGAGTGTTGATTGTTATTTTGGGTTCTGGGTTAGGAATATATATTATTGACTGTTAAGGGAACCTAGACTCACTGGGTAAGTAGTGCTCACGACTAAATATGTTTTGCAGGAAACCTTAGATCATAGGGAGCACGACGGAACATTAGGAAAATCAGTGGTAGATTTCCTTGCTTTTGTAAACTATTAATGTTTCTTATGTATATAAACGTTTTGGAATGTTAGACTTGCAAGCATATACATTTTGGTAACAGTTTGAAAATGTAAGTATAAATAAGCAAAGGATCGGTTTTAAATAACTCAGGTTTCATATGATACTTAGTCTAGTCCGGACAATCCAACTAACAGATATAGCTTGGGTTGACAAGCTTTGGGTTGTATTCGATAGGGACGGATGCTTAAGTATCTAGTCTAAGGTTTTAGGATGTGTTCCGAGAACCTCTGATTGGGCACTTAGGTGTTTCTCAGTGGCATCTCCGTTTAGATCCTGAACGGGGTTTTACGAAAGTGGTATCAGAGCTTTCGTTATACGAGACTTAAATGGTACTTGGTTTTCAAATATTTTATCGAGTCATAATTGTCGCACAAGCAAGTAGGATAAACTGATCATGTTCCTGTGCTATGATAGATTTAAGTTGAGTTAAGACTTATCAGATTTTTTGATATAGATATCTTCATAGTCTTCATATGAGTATTTGGGACAGTGCCCTGGTAATTTCCCACCCAAGTCGGATGATTCGGATACGTTATTGGATTCAGATCCATCCGAGAGATCAAGTAATGGTGGATGAATATCCGCTGACTCATCGGAATCTTTACCATTAAAGAGGCAGCATCGTGAGGATACGAGTTTTGCAGGACTAAGTAGATCGGGATATGATGGTCAGCTATCATCACCACCATTATCGCCACCACCACAGTCACCATCACGATTCCCATTGGTTACTTCCCGTAGATGTAAATCAGAGTTGGACCAACCAGAAGAATCAACACGCCATGATCGGAAACGTCCTCATTGTCCTAATTCCGAGGAAGCAGGACCAAGTAGCGAGACCCGAAGTTGAAGTTACGGAAGAATGGTTGATGAGGGCGATTCTTAATGTAGTAGAATGGTTATGAAAAATACCATAAGTAAAATCAACCAGCGAAAGTACAAGCAGTTGAGCATGTGCTAACGGTTAAGCGAATGTCGTTATTGGATGTGTATAGTCCCTAGATAAAACTAAACCTTCACAACCTTATAAAGGTTCCGTACTAGGTAAGTAAGGGGTTTTACTTTGAATATCTTTTTGATGTGTTTTCTTGTGATGTGTGAATAGTGAGAGAAAGATGTGTGAATATTGTGTGAAAGATGTGAGAATCTTTTGGTGATGAATGTTTAATATATATACAAGAAATTAAACAAAAAGAAAGATGTATTACATTTCTAGGAAACAATACATGTTGGTGGTGTACCCACACATGAATTGTTTGACTAAGGTGCACTACATGGTTGTATCACCTGAAGTTACCTCGAAAGAAAAGTATTGTATACGAGACATTACGTGTTTGTGGTGCACCCACACATGTTCTGTTTGACTCAGGTGAAAGTGTAGTTTTGTATCACCTGATGTCACATTGAAATTCGAAGAAACTTTTATGGAAGTAAAAGTTTATAATCCTGTTAGAATACCCCGTAATCAAATCCTTCATGCTGGAAGTAGTTATATTATATGGGAGTGCCAATTGATATTGGAGACCATATTTTTTATAGCAAAGTTGTATCATTAGAAGAGTACAAAGTGACTGTAGGAATAGACTGGCTAACGGCGTTATGGCACTTATCGACCGGAGTGGAAGAAGAGTAACTTTGGAACGCACTCAAGGTAGAGTAACCTTTGACCGCAGTTGAGGAAGAGTATCAATTAAATAATCTAGGAAACCATCTATATTGGAATCAAACCCAATACCGGAATATACTTCATAATGGCCTTTGGAGAAAGTGCCATTATGGAAGGTTAAGTTATGATGTGACCTTGAGCATAGTAAGTGATTTAAAGGTCGAGTAAAAACTCGAGGAGTTTCTCGTGGTTAGTGATTACGTTGATGTGTTCAAACCTTTGGAAGGATTACCACCATCTTGTAATGATATATTTATCTTTATGTTGAGACCGGACGTCCAAAAGCTAAGGCGCCATACCAGATGGCCCTGCAGAGTTAGTAGAGTGGAATGCAGAGTTAGTAAAATTGACTAAAGAGTTAGTAAGTTGAATGCAGAGGTAGTAGAGTTGAAGAAGTGGTTAGATTTCTTGGAAAAAGGATTCACTCGACTAAACTTGTCCACCATGGGAAGTTCCAGTGTAATTAGTCAAGAAGAAGAGTGGCAGTATGCGTTTGTGTGTAGATTATCAAGTAACCATCACAGAAGAATGATGAGTTGTTCGAATAGTTGCAAGGAGCGAGTTGATCTTCAAATATTGAATTAACATCAGGTTAACATCAAATTTGTGTTGTTGAGATAGATGTCGTGAAGACTGCATTTAGGACACGATATGGCTATTACGAATTTATGGCATGTCGTTTGACCTAACTAATGCAGTAGCTGCATTTTCGTGGATAGTAAACAAAGTCTTTCGAGATTACTTAGATAAGTTTGTAATCATTTTCATTGATTATATCCTTATCTATTCTGGAATTACAAAGGACCATGAAGAACACTTAAGGAGAGTGTTGGAACAGTTAGGAAAAGTGTTGGAACACTTAAGGAAAATGTTGGAACACTTGAGAAGTCGAATTGTTTTGCTAAAGTTTAGCAAATGTAACTTTTGGAAACAAGAGATAGGCTTTGTAGGACATAAGGTATCAGAACAAGGAGTTTCGGTTGACCCGAAAAAGATTGTTGAGATTCAAGATTTTTGTTGTAACCAACGACATGAAGATACGGAGTTACATATGATTAGCTAGAGATACCAAAAATTCGTCAAATGATTTTTTTCTATGTATATCTAAACCATTGACTCGGTTGAATGTAAAGGGTGTAGTCTTTGTGTTGGACGTGTAAATGGAGAAGGTGTCCAATCAGAAGGCTTTGCCCCAGCACCGGTCCTAGCCGTTGTCGAACCAACCATTTACAGTATACACCGATGCATGTAGAACGGAGACTAGGCTATGTATTGATGCAAGGCAAGTGTGACATTGCTTATGCATTTAAGTAGTTGAGGAAACATGAGGAGAGTATCCCGCACATGATTTAGAAATGGTTGGAGTAGTATTTGCCTAAAGATCTAGCGATCTTGTTTTCATGAAGAATTAATACAAGTGATGACCAAACGGAAGAGCTGAAGAATTGTTATTCACCAACATGTTCTTAACCTAAGACACATAAGGTGTATGGAATGGTAAAAAATTGTAATTTAGATATCACTTACCACCGGCGAAAAGCAAACGTAGTTTGTAGATACTTTGAGCCGCCATACAACAAAAATTGATGTTGAGAAAGATTTGGTATGCCGAGCTGCATAAATTCAAGACGATTAGCTCAAGAATCATAGATGAAGAGAGTTGTGAACCGTTGGGTTTACTGGCGGTAAATCAAAACGGGTTTACCGCAACGCAATCAGTATGAGTAAAGTGAAGGTGGAAATCTTGAGAAGATTATTGAAGGACGAAACAACCCGGGAGATCCGGAAGCAAACAAATACCATTTGAACACAGATGGTATCTTGCTTTAGAATAAAGGATTACTGTACCTAAAGAATATGGTTTACGGTAAGAAATCGTGAGAACAATACCCTATTCTCAACTAAGTATTCATCCAGTGAATACTAAGGTGAACCGAGACAATCACCAATATTACCATTGGCCCAGTAGGGAACGACCAGTTGTGAAATGAGTAGTGCAGTGTCAGATTTGCCAGCAGATTAAGATAAATCATCAAGTATCAGCTGGATTACTACAGAGTTTACCGATTCCGGAATGAAAATGGGAAGCGATTGTTATGGAAGGGGAAATAATACGATTTGGATAATCATAGTCGTTCAACCCAGACTGCACATTTTCTATTGATGGAACAACACGGTTTGGGTAATCGTAAAACAACACAGTTTGAGAAATCGTGGATTGTTAACCAAGAGATAGTGGTTAAGTTGTACTTAGATGAAATATTCAAATTTATGGACTTTTAGCTAATAAAGTATCTAGCCGTGATCGCAAATTCATAGCTAGATTTTTAGCTAGATTTTCAGGAAAACCCTTAGAATGGTTTTGTGCATAAGTACTGCATTTTAACCAGAGTCAGATGAGCATCACAAGAGTAGAGAGAATAAATTAACAGGATGATAGATGATCTGCTTCATATATGTTTGTTAGATTAGGCTAAGACTTATAAGGTCTTTTTGCTTTTAGTAGAAATCACATACAATACTAGTTACTATGCTAGTATTTATATGTCATCGTACAAATCATTATACGAGCGTCCTTGTCGGACACCCATTTGTTAGACTGGAGTAGGAGAAAGACATGAGTTTTGGTTAGAGTTTTGAAAGAGACTACAGATAGAATAATTGTTTTTGATATAGATGATTGATTTTTGTGAAAGGCCAGATCAGAGAAAGGGAAACCGAATAAGAGAAATTGAGTATGGATAAAAGCCGATCGATGTAGAATTGATAAACCAAGTAAGTTGACTTTATGGTATAAGCTCCTTACGGCAGAATCGAAAGAATAGGAGAAGTAGATAGATTTTTCAAGGAGTATTGGATTACATGATGGATTTCATGTAACCATGTTGGGTAAATAGTTTGTGGCCCAAATAAGCCACCATCAGAATGGATACCAGATCAGCCAACTGAACCTAGACCTTTTTCCCCAAAACCTTTTTGGATCGGTGAGATACGATCTAGATTTTTGAAAGGACGAGAGATTTTGCGAATTAGATATATTAACAGAAGAACAATAGTGATGTTGTTACTTGGGAAGAGGAAACAAGATTTAAAAAATCTCACCCGGGGATGTTTACTGAACCTAGAAATGATGAAGTCGGACCGTCACATATACGAGAATTTGGGTCGAATTCTAATAAGGAGGGATGAATGTAATGACTCGTATGCGGCCTAGGCCGAGGCCAGTCCCAGTCCCACGGGAAGGCCAAACCGATCAAGGACCGTTTGGCCTTAGACCCGGTTAAGCACCTTGGTGACTAAGCTGGGTGCTAGTCTTCTTATGTGCTTTGACCAACTTGTCCAGTAACTAAGCTGCCTGCCCGCGTGTCTCGTGACTAAGCTGCATGCCAGCGTGTTTTGTGACTAAGCAGCCTCCATGTCTGCTTCACCAGCTTGGAAACCCTTGGCCGAAGTAAACTTTTGACTTATCTGCCACCGGAAGCTTGCAGCCTCCATGTCTCAGTTTTGGATGAACTCATCTCCAGCGCCACATGTCGCGTTTGGAGCAGAGCCTGATGTTGCTTAGTGTCCAGCTGCATCACGTCCTTCCCATCGCCTATATAAGTAGCCCCATGAACCTAGTTCTAGGATCAGGACTAAAAACTTAAGATTTTCGGAAGGTCTCTTATTCTGTCCAAAAATCTTCTGAGCCAAGATCAGTTTTATTAAGCCAACTCATGATAGATTCTTGATCCGACTTCGAGCAGGTTTAGGAAAAGCTCTGTCTCGATCATCAGGACCACCAGTGCCCGCGCCAGAGCCAGTTAGCCATTGTAGATAGTCCAAGAGCCTTATAGAGAAATCTTAGAAAACGTTGGATTTGTTCTGGGAAGGTTCTTGAAGATCCAAAGAAAGTTCCTTAGCAAGTTCTAATCTGATCTAGGAAACAAGCTTGAGTTCAAGGCAAGAATCCGAGTGTAGAAAGCCTTAAACAGATCGCATACTTTACCTAAGTTAAAGGTGAGTCTAAATTATGCGTGTTTGTGTGTTGATGAGTAGAACACATGTTTGTCTATTATTTTGCTTATAGCCGTAGAGGTTCGTGTCAAAGAATTCTGTAGAATTGGTAAGGGTTTTAACTAGTGAAAAGGGTAAAGGGTAATGAGTGTTTGCTTGGTTAATTATTTATTACGAATTGAGGTTCAAGTAATTCATTCTTAAAATTGCTAAGTGCTGAGAATGAACATAAACGAATTTGTTTACAAGTTTACATGCATAGATGATAATTGGTTAAATCATATAAACTTGTTATGTGCGCGGTATAATATTCCCTTGATCCGTGGCTTGGCTAATTACTCATGGAGTATTAGTTTAAGTTCACAAAGACACGGAGAGACGGGATTGCAGCCTAGGGCCGTGTACTGCATGACGATGCAGAATTCCCGATGTGGTTGCGTACTGGCAAGGTATGATCACATGAATTATTAAAGGATCCTAAGTCATAGGACTTTGTGGTTATGGACTGATGATGTCTTGGTTAGAGATGATGGGAATAAGCAACACGTAAAGCCTTAATGGAATTTAAAACGTTAATGCATAATATAAATTGTTCACGTTTAATTATGCATTGCATTTGAGTATTGGGAATATATATTATTGACTGTTAAGGGAACCTAGACTCACTAGGCAAGTAGTGCTCACGACTCAATCTGTTTTACAGGTAACTTTAGATCATTGGGAGCATTAGGAAAATCAGTGGTAGATTTCCTTGCTTTTGTAAACAATTAATGTTTATTATGTATATAAACGTTTTGGAATGTCAGACTTGCAAGCATATACATTTTGGTAACAGTTTGAAAATGTAAGTATAAATAAGTAAAGTATAGGTTTTAAATAACTCAGGTTTCATATGATACTTAGTCATGTCCGGACGATCCAACTATCGGATATTGCTCGGGTTGGCAAGCCTTGGGTTGTATTTGATAGGGACGGATGCTTAAGTGTTTAGTCTAAGGTTTTAGGATGTGTTTCGAGAACCTCTGATTGGACACTTAGGTGTTCCTCAGTGGCGTCTCATTTTAGATCCTGAACGGGGGTGTTAAAGTGCCCGCGGGTTCGGTTGTTCTATCAGCGCCTCAGCCCGCCGTAGATAATCTTTCGTTGCTTCCTCCTGCAGTTGTGCTGGCAGCTGGAGTTGATATACCTCCTACCGGAGCTATTGTTCCCGGTATTCCTTCGATTGCTCGCCGCACCCGGTCGTGTACTGTGCGAGTTTGGGGTGCCCTTCCTCCTAACTTCTTGAGCTTAAGTAATCTTCCGGGGGTGATTCGAGATGACTCTTCTGCTTTTACGGTTAGGCGTTCTGCCGCGCCTGAGGGTCCTAGCGGGGATCACGTGATTAACGCCGAGGAGGTCTCCTCGGCTCTCAAGGCTATTATTCCATCTTCTGCGAATTCTTCATCTACTCCCGTCGGGATGGAAGACAATATTACGTCGGGCGTTGAAAGGTCTTTGGCGATGGGTAACCGATTTTTGGAGAAGATGCCTATTGAAGGGGAGCTGCCGGTGATAACTACTGTCGACGGGTGGCCTTCTTAGCTCGGGCCCTGCCCAACTAAACGAGCAAGGGTAGAGGTGACGGGAGACAAAGCTGATGAGAATGACGCGTTGTTGGGCGGACCTAGAGATGTTAGTCTTCGGTGTTTGTCCACTTCCCCTCATCGCGTTGGGGTTGATCTAAGGGCTGAGTTGGCTGACAGACCCAATCACGTAGAGGATGGGCCGGAGGTCATCGTCGTTGAGCCATCTTTTCCTTCAGTTGTTGCAGTTGTGGGTGGCCAAACATCTGCCCTTTTCGTCTCTCCTTTATCGGGCTTGGTAGCTACCTCAGTTGTTGAGCCATCTCCTCCTCCGGCGGCTATTGTTGAGGGGGGTCAGGCCCATGCTCAAGTAGACCCTCCACCTTGCCATATCACTGCCTCGGTTTCTGGGACATCAGCTCCTCCTCCTCTCTTGTTAGGAGCTGCGGATCTGATTTTGGCTTTGTAGTTTTCGTTCGGCGAGCTGCGTGCTACCCGCAGCCGAACATCTCTCCCTTCGAGATAGCTATGCTGGGTTGGCTACAACCTTTGGAAAGGTAGGACGTTTCTTATTTTTAAGCTTGTTCCTTCTTCTTGCCTTGTGCTTTAGATTGTGGTAATCTATTTGAGTGGTGACAGATCTGTTTTGGCAGATTGCCAACGCACTCCTTTCTGTTTTGGAGAGCAGACTTGGTGCTACCGCTCATCAATCCGAGCTGGATGCCCTGACTTCTTTGTCTTATAAGCTGAGAGCCTACATTGCTGAGCTGGAAGCAGCTCGTCGTGA
Organism: Draba incana; assembly: GCA_963576765.1. Taxonomy (NCBI): domain Eukaryota; kingdom Viridiplantae; phylum Streptophyta; class Magnoliopsida; order Brassicales; family Brassicaceae; genus Draba; species Draba incana. The sequence continues at coordinate 13,825,155 of OY755216.1, read as the reverse complement.
TGAGGCTGTAATGATTCGAATGCTAGAGGCTACGGCTAGGAGGCAGGAGGAGCATTTTATGAATTTTGCCAAGGCGTCGAAGGAGCTGGTGGACAGTTTGAGGAAGGAAAATGAGCTGCTCGTGGCAAATAGTGAGAGGATGGTTACGCATGAAGTCGAGGCTACTCGACAATTTGATGGTCCTCGTGAGCGGGATGTGGTTTCCGTGGAGTTATTCGTGGTGGCTAGACAGGAAGGTGTGACTCGAGCTAGAATCGAGTTGGATGCGGCTAGGGCTTAGTTGGAACTGCTCCAAGGTTGGTAGCTACAGAGTCATCGATCGAGGCAAAGCTAGCGAGCAGTCGGGTGCGCGAGGGTTTTCGTTCGACCCTTTTAAAAGAAGTCATGGCTAAGAGGGCTGCTGCGGATGTTAGGGGGCCTTTGTACCAGGCGAGGGCCAGCTCCTCGGCGAGCGGACAATTGTCCTTAGAAAAACTTTTCCTTTATTTTTCTTAAATTTTAATTTTCATTTTGTAAAGACTTTTACTGTTTTCCAGGCGGGCCTTTTATGTTAAGTAATTAATTTAAAGTAAGTATGCTTTGTCGTGGCTGAGGTGGCGATGTCGCGAGGACCTCAGCCGAGCTGCCCGTGGGGTGTTGAGCTGACTTGCTTATGTGTTTCCTGAAGTAGTGAAATATAATCGCTACAATCGTAGATTTGAGATTCGTTGTAGTGATGCAAAGTGGTTTTAGGTCGGCCGACTCTTGATCGTATCGAAGTTTGGGTCTTGAGATCTTTAGAGTTCCAAGTGTTTGTTGATCCGTCTTGGGGATTGACACCAATCGTAACGATTTGATTTCACCGTAAAAAGTTTATGCTCGGATGACGGTTAGGTCTATCGTATAGTATCTGGACCAAATTGACGTGATTTACTTGAGATGGCTAAACATGAGGGGTGAGTTGCCTACGTACCCGGTAAAGGGATCAAGCCCTCCTCACTAGTTCCCCATTCTGGAGGTTTGCTAGCTTGTAGACGCCGGGGTGTACTACGGCGGTGACACGGTAGGGGCCTTCCCAACTGATCCCAGTTTTTTGGCACCATGCTCCATTATGTTTTTTTGTACTTTCCGGAGAACAAGTTCACCTTGTTTGAACCGTTGGGTTTTGACTTTGGATTTGTAGTATCTAGCTGCCGCTTGCTGGTAATTCTGTATCCTCGCTGAAGCGAGGTCGCAGCGTTCTTCTATTAAGTCAAGGGCATCTCGGAGCATTTTTTTGTTCTGTTCCTCGTTCGAGGGGCATGTTGCCCTCAGAGGCTTGGTATCACTGTTTCAGCTAGGACCATTGCTTTTGTTCTGTACACTAGAGAGATAGGTATTTTGGAGGTGGCCTTTTTGGGAGTGGTGCGCAGTGCCTAGAGCACTCCCTGTAGCTCCTCACTCCATCTCTCCTTCTTGGAGTTGAGGCGTTTCTTGAGGTTGTCGAGGAGGGTTTTGTTTGCTGCTTCGGCTTGGCCATTTCCTTGTGGATACCTCGGGGTCGAATATGTCAACCGGATCTACCATTTGCAGCAGAAGTTTCTGAATATAGCTAAAGTGAACTGGTTGGTGTTGTCGGTTACTATTTCGTATAACTATCCGTGGCGGCAGATAACGTTCTTCCACATAAAATCTTAGCCTTGTTTTGAATGGAGTTGCTGGTAAGCTGCTGCTTCTATCCATTTGGTCAAGTAATTTGTCAGGACCAACACATATTCGAGTTGTTTTGGTCCTGACTTGACCATGGGGTCGATTATGTCCATTGACCAACGCATGAATGGGTATGGGCTAGATATGGAGGAGAGCTGCTCCGCTGGTTGGTGCAGGATTGGCGCATGTTTTTGGCATTTAGCCGCGAACGTCGCGTATTTTCGTAACATTGTTGGCCAGAAGTATCCCTGTTTGCTGATTCGGAGGGCTAGTGCTCGTGCTCCGGAATGGCTGCCGCAGGACCCGCTGTGGAGCTTTGACATGACTTGGTGGACTTTGTCCCTGTGTATGCATGTCAAACAAGGTCCACAAGTGCTGCATTTATATAGTTTCCCGTCGATGATGCAAAAGTGGGCGCTCTTAGCTTTAAGTTTTCTTGCTTCGTTTCTGGGGGTGGGGATATCCCGTAGATAATGTATTCTAAGATTGGGATTCTCCAATCAGAGCGTTCCAGCAACTGGTGGACTTCATCGAGCAGTTCTGCTTCTTAGGAATTGCTCAGCTCTTCGGGATCAAATTCGTAGCGTGGTATCTCATCTTGTGCATCTACCTCCATTGGTTATTCGACTCATGGCTGATTTGCTTCGACTTGGGAGCTGAACTCGGGCTGCAAATCTCTAGCCATTTGTGTTGTTATGAAAGTGTATCCCTGCCTTTGGAGCCAGGTGAAAGGTCGGTTTCTCTATTCCTTCTACCGGGATTATTCTTTTGACCAAAGGGTTTGAGGTTTACGCTAAGGCTACTAGGGCATCTACGGAGGTGTTCTTGCCTCGCGGTATGCGTGTTTATCATACTGTTTGGTCAACTCGCGGGTGATCTTTAGGTTCGCATCCATTCGATCATCTTTGGCTTCGTATTGAACGTGGAATTCACTGGTCACTAGTTGGGAGTCACTAGAAGCGCTCAGCTCTCTAGCTCTGATTCCGAGAGCTAGTCTTAGTCCAGCTAGGAGGGACTCGTACTCTGCTTCGTTGTTTGAAGCCGGGAATCCTAGTCGGAAGGATTGTTCTAATACTTCTCCGGCGGGAGAAGTGAGTTTTATTCCCACCCCGGATCCTTGTCTGGAAGAGGCACCGTCAACGTGGAGTATCCACATTCTCCTGGGCTTGGTTCCGTTGATTGCTTGTGGTGCTACCTCGATCATGAAATCGGCTAGGACTTGGGCTTTGGCACTTGTCTTGGTACGGTACTCGATGTCGTATTCGCTGAGCTCAATATCCCATTTTGCTAGTCTTCCCGACTGGCTGGGACTGTGAAGGATTATCCTTATGGGATGAGAGGTCATCACCACAATTGCATGTGATTGGAAATATGGTCTCAGCTTTCTAAGTGAGATGACTACTGCTAATGTGAGCTTTTCCATTGTCGAGTATTTGGTTTCTACATCTAACAATGATTTGCTTATGTAAAATATCGGCTTTTGCTCGTTTTGCTCCTCTCGGACCAGTAACCCACTTACGGCAGCTAGTGAAATTGCGATGTAAAGGTATAAGGGTTCTCCTTCTACTGGTTTTGCCAATATCGGAGGTGGACTGAGGTATGCCTTTAGTTGTTCGAAGGCTTCCTCGAAGCTGGTGTCCCAGTTGAATCTCTTGTTGCCTTTGAGTAACTCATAAATAGGAGGCATTTGTCTTTGGATCTTGATATGATGCGATTCAGCGCAGCTATCCGTCTTGTGAGTCGCTGCACCTCCCTCGTTGACTTGGGAGATGCCATTTCTAGAAATGCCATGATTTATTTAAGATTAGCTTCTATCCCTCGCTCCGTGAAGAGGTAGCCCAAGAATTTTCCTGATGGGACTCCGAAAGACCACTTATTGGTTAAGGATCGGGAAGCAATCTTTAAGGTGGGCTACATAGTCGTTTTGGTCTACTGATTTGACCAGCATGTCATCGATTTAAACTTCCATGATTTTGCCGGGCTGCTGGGCAAACATTCTGTTGGAGTACATAGTCGTTTAGGTTACATAGTCATTTTGGTCTACTGAAGTCGAACCATTTCCATGGAGTAAGTTGTTTCTCCCGCAAAACCAGTTAGCGGTGTTTCTTGGCCTTGTAGGTCTGAGTCGTTTAGACCCGTTTTCTTCTATGCGTCGTAGAATAGCAGATCGACTGAACTACCAGTATCTATCATTACCCTGGAGACTAGGCAGCCACATATCTCTATTTGGATGACTAGTGCGTCGTCATGTAGCCTGTCCAGATGAGCTGTTTCACTTTCGGTAAAAGCGATCTGATGGTTTAATCCCTTAAATGTAGTTGGGGGCATGTGGGATGTGCTGGCCCTGCTGTGGTGCGCTCTGATTGAGTTTATCGAATCTCTACATAGTTTAGATCCTCCAAGGATGAAATCGACTCGTTTGGCCGGAGATGGGTTACTCATGCCTTTAATGGCGTGTGGTATTTTCATCCAAGGGTTGGTTAGCTTCCACGAAGCAGGTGGTGGAGTTAGGACTGACCTCATCGAGCCGCCGCATATCCTGAGTTCTCCAAAGATCAGGTCTATACGCTTTCTGATTGAAGGTGGAGTCTGAAACGGATTTGTTTCTTTGACGGGTCTTTCCTATTTTTTGCCGCTAACGTTTTCTTGTTGGGCTTTTCGCGAGGTGGGGGCTCGACCTCAGCTTCTTTTTCTTCAGCTGTCAGGTTTTGCTGAGCTGGTTCAGCGATTTTCTTTTGTTTACCTTTGAGGCCAGCTAGGTATTGGCATTCTTCAGTTGAATGGCCTCTCTTCCCGTGATGAGTACAGTATTTTGTTTCATCATACTCGGATTTCTTGCCTTGTTGTGAATGGTCAATGGCGTATGCATGTTGCCCTTTCCCATAATTTTTGACGAACTTCTTAGGTTGATGTGGGTCTGGGGAGGCTGCGAGGTTTGTATATTTTTTCTCTAGGAAAGATGTTTCTTCCTCGAGGATGGCATAGAAGGTTGCTTTGTGCAGTGCATCATTGAGTGCTATGAAAGGGTTGACAGTGAATTCCTCTCGGAACTTGGATTTGTGCCATAAGCCATTCTTCAGCGCTTCTAATGCTACTTCTTTGTTCAGGTTAGCGGTTCTGGATTCAATCGTCTTGAACTTTGATATGTAGTCTCTGAGGGGCTCCTCTTATCCCTGGGTTAGCTTCCACAAGTTGGCCTCGGAGGCTCTTGCTTTGATAAATACGGAATATTGTTTAAGAAACAGCGCTATTAAGGCGTTAAAGCTGTTGATTGAGCTGCTGTCCAGTCAAGCGAACCATTCCAAGGCGGGACCTGTCAGGCTTTCAGCGAACTGTCTACAGTGCCTCGCTTTTTTTCCGTAATCGGCCAGGTGAGCTCTTGCTATGGCAAGTCTAAATGCTCTTACGTGGGCCTTAGGGTTGTTGATTTTTCCAATATCTCTAATTGGTGCGTTAGCTACCCTATCAGTAAATGGTGTATGCCGAGTGTCTTCGATCGCTCGATCAATATCCAGAGCCGAACTGGTAGCTCTGTGGACGCAGGTCCGCATACGCTGCAGCTCCACCTGGGTTTGCTTGGCATACCTATAAAAGGTGTCCTGCTCAGTGGGGGCGAAGTTGGTAAGGTTCCTTCATTCACCCGCGTGGTAGTACTTCATGGGTTCAGGCCAGTTAGGTATGCTGACCACGAGTTAGCCCTTGGATTGGGGTTGAGTGCATGATAACGGGTAGCGTTTACGAGGGCAACGTAGATCCCTAAAAAGTATAGTTACCTCCTCGGGGTTGTGCTCCTGGAAAGGGTCACTTCGTCTTTCAGCGTCCTGCGAGGTGGGAGCCTTTGATTAATGGATTGAGACATCTCGTGGAGCTGAGCCATGAATGTTCTCTCCTGCTGATCGAGGCGGGCTACCACCGTTCGGACAGTCGACAACATTCGGCGCATTTCTGATAAATCGTCATGGGAGCATTCCCTACGTCCTGTGGTGAGCGGCAGGATACCTCCTGTCAAGGTGCTAGCGATGCTAGCTGAAACTGTTTCACCAGCGGTTGAATTTCGTAGCAATACGCTTCTTGGCATCAGAGGCGCAAGCACGACAGTGGTGGTTGTCGTGGATCCGGGTTGGGCGTTTGGATACGTAGTTTCTGCGCTCGTAGGGTTGTTGCTAACCGGGAGCACCTAGTTCTGGTTTGATTTAAGCTGGTCACTGACCACAACCTGGTTCTGATCGGATCTGGATAGGTTGTCAGTCATGACTTCGGATACGTCTCTTGTTTCTAGATCGACGATATGCGGATTAGTGGCCTGGGCTGACTCTTGAGCGTTGATGGTATTTGTTCCCGCTGTGGTGGGTTCGAGGTTAGGTCTCTGTGTATAACGATTGTATTTCCTTCCCTTAGTCGGTGCCAAATGTGGAAGCTCGATTCCGCACTAAGAATTTATATGTGAATTTGGGAAAGAAACTTTAGTCCTTAGAAATGTCTATAGATCTAACAAGGATCGAGACCAAAATAACGGAAAATGGATTAATATTGATATTCGGTATAAGTATGCAAAGAATTTTAGCTAAGATAAGAGTTGATGAGCTAAAATGTGACTGAGTGTAAACGTATGGAAAAAGTTAGCCAATTCGGCTCTAGGACTAGCTATTTATACTACTTCGAGCTGAACGGTTCAGCTCCGCAAATCACTCCTCCTCGTCGGAGATCTCGGGCACGTTCTGCTATCTCCTCTGGAAATGTCGGGATCTCTTCGCCAACAGTTGAGCGGTGCTGACTTGGTCGTATCCCCGCTGGGTTGCTTGGTCTTGGTGGTCAACGCACTGTTCAATCAGATTCAGCGATTCCGAGGGACACGCTGGCTTTAGGCCCATTATCAGATACAATCGAATCTTAATATATCTTTTAGGCTTAATGGGCCGGATTTCTAATGGTGAAATCCAGCTCCAACAGTCTCTACAAACAAATTGGTGAAATATTTTTTGTTTCCGGTATGCTCTTATCATTTCAACTTTTAATATATAGTTCAACTATATTTTTGAAAAAAAAAAATCATTAATAATCATATTTACAGAAAAAATGACGACAATGATTGTACATAGGTTGCTCAATGTTCGTATGCTAGTGTTGGCTTATTTTCATAACTGTTTATGGTTGATATTGTTCTGGCGTGTGAAATTTATTCTGATGTAAATTTTTCCATATCACCTCTAAAAGATTTTTCATAGTTTGAAAACTGAAAGTGATTCTTTTGTTATGTAAAATCCTAAACTGTTCAAATATTCAAATCCAGAAAATAGCATTTTAAGATCATAAACTTACAAATGCAAAAAATCTCGTACCGACGTCTTATCGCCACCATCGAGTCCCTCATGCACCCAGCGGCAAACAAACATGTGTCAAAAGTAGGGAGAATTTAGATAATATAATGATGTATGTAGCGTAGTCTGTTATATTTAATTTTCTTTTATACTACAAATATGATGGAATGCGAATAGACAAAATCTAAACACATTTCATCGTTCTAGGTTTTTCAATCCAACAACCAAACACACACACACAATATTTCTCCAAAACCATGCATTAAAACAAGAATCAAACAATACAAGAGGCTATATACTCAATCCACACACAAAAATAGAACGAAATCAAACAAAATTTCTTAAGAATCGAGAATCTACGAGTCGCAAGCAAAATCCAATTGAAAGAGGATCGCAATAGAAACATATTAAAACTATACCTACGCCCCTACGAAAAAATATTGTAGATCATTTGGTCACTTTAGCTACAACATTCTCCATTATTGTTGAAAGTTGTGAAGATAAAGAAGACGATTGTTGAAGGTGTCGAGTATTGTTAAACGTCAAATAGCTCAAAGCAAAATCTTTTTATTTCTGTGTATATTATTATCATTTTTTTATTTATTCAAATATTAAAAGACCATATATATTATCCTCTGTTTTAAATCAATTTTACAACTATTTATTTTTTCTATTCATATTTGTTCGTTTTTAGATTTCTTTGGAATTAACCTGGTCTTAGGTTCCTCTGGATGTAATTGTTTTTCTGTGTGCGATAGTGAAAACGGTGAGCAAAGAAGAAGCATCAATCCTAGAATGGATAGATATACCCTTGCTTGCAATTTATTAGGGGTTTTAGATCAGGTGTTTCCTGAATACAGTACGCTAGCAGTACACATAGAACATAACTTGGAAATGAAAATTAAGCCCTTTTATATACACTACAAGAAAACAGCCGCAAATCCGACGGAATTTCCGACGGTAATCCGACCGATTTCCGACGGAACTGAAATTTTCCAATTCCGTAGGAAATCTGTCGGAATTATTTCTGACGGACAAGATTGTCGGAAATCGGTCGGATTATTGGACCGTGTAACTAGCCGGTGCCGACGCCAGAGGAGATTCTGGTAAGCTGTCGGAAATCCGTCGGAAAATATGAACCGTTAATAGTTTCCGACAGACACCCAACTAGCTGTTGGAAATCTGTCGGAAAAATAGCCGTTATATAGCCGTTATTATATCCGTTGGCTTTCCGACGCTTTTCCGACAGATTTCCGACGGGCAGCGTATTTATATATATGATTCCACACATCTTCATTCACTCACAAAACAACAACAACTTCCAACCAAACATTTGTTAGAAAAAATCGTTAAGAGAGTGAGATGTCATCTTCTAGATATTATAGATCGTGGATGGATGAAGAGATGTATGATCCGGAGTCGAAGACATTAAATGAAAGTTATGCACGAGGTATATGCGAGTTCATGGCGGTTGTCGGGAATCGAAAGGTGATAAAATGTCCATGTTTAAATTGTTGCAATGCGCGTAATGTTAATGTAGAACAAGTTTGGCATCACAATTCCTTCGGAAGGATCAGACTCAGACTCAGACTCAGATTAGTTACATTATATGTTTGTATCTGTTAACATAAACAAGAATTTCAGATAATTTATATTTTTCTATTTTTTTTATAAAAAAAATGATTTTCCACCGGAAATATGTCGGAAATATATATATATATATTTCCGACAGATTTCCGACAGAAACGAATATTTATATAATCTTCTTATAAAAAATTCATCTGCGTATATCTTGCCAAAACCTGTGTCGATCGACGGTATAGGGTTGTCGATCGACACTGGCTCTTCTGTTTTTTTTTGTTATTTTGATAAATCTGTCGGAAATATATATATATATATATATATATATATATATATATATATATATATATATATATATATATATATATATATGACATCTCACTCTCATGCTAACCTTAAAAGATGACACGTGTTACCCTTACATCTGTCGGAAATCTGTCGGAAATATATATATATATTTCCGACAGATTTCCGACAGATTTAGGGTTTTGCGGTCAAATTCCTGAATTTCGAGAAGACAAAGTCTCGGCATACAATTCTGACAACTAAAGTGAAAGATAAGTGACTAAATAACCTTCTCGATGTTATACCGAACATGAATTGCGATTTTGTCATGTTTCAACCAAAAGCGTTTCATACAGTTACATATACAAAACAATAGATGTTTATGGAAAATACTAAATGTTTAGAATTTGAAAGTAACAATGACCATTATCAAGTATTTTATCTTCCAAATATTGCTCCAACCATGCTTTTAACTTGTAACTACGAAAACGGATCATTAACAAGCTAAAAACCACAAATCTGTCGGAAATCTGTCGGAAAAATGAATATTTTTCCGACAGATTTCCGATGGATTTGGGGATTTAAGGTAAAAATAAGTACAAAATGCTAACAATTTTTCCAAAATATGCATTTTATTAAAAATGCTAACAATGCTGAATATTGTTTCAAAATAACCAATTTTTTCAAAATGCTAATTCATTAATTTCCAAAAAAAAACATTTCTTAAATTTAATAAACATTTCTTAAATTTCTTCAATTTCTGAAAACAACAAAAAAAAACATTTCTTAATTTTCCCATACCCTAAAACCACAAATCTGTCGGAAATCTGTCGGAAATATATATATTTTTCCGACAGATTTCCGACGGAAGTGACAATTTTTACCCGCGAAATGAAAATAAATACCGCGAAATGAAAATTGTTTTCCGACGGATTTCCGACAGATCGTAATCCGTCGGAAATTTTTATTTATTTACAGATCTTCTTCTTCCTGAAGAACACAATTCACCGACTTCAAATCGGAAAAATCGCAGCCGCCGATCCTCTGGGCCTCCGATTAAGGGTTTCCACCACCGGAATTCGCCACCTCCGTCGCCTCCCATCCTCTCCGTCGCCGCAGCCACCGATCCAAACACCTCTTCATCTTCTCTTCTCTTCACCAAAATTCACTGCCGGAAATCGCCGCCGCCGCCGCCTCCTCTTCATGGCTGACCTTCCTTCACACTTGTAAGTTATTAATTCCTTTGTGATTGTGAATTAGGAATTGATTTTTTGATTTAGGAATTGAGATTTTGTGAATGAAGTATTGATTTTGTGAATTAGGTTTAGGAATTGTGTTTGTGAATTAGGGATTGATTTTGTGAATTATTATTAGGAATTGTGTTTGTGAATTAGGGAATTTTTTAAATTTTTTTATATTTGAGGGTTAGGAAATTGTTTGTTTTTTTGTGAATTAGGGATTTATATTTTTTAAACAATTTTACGGATTTATTTAGAATTTTAGAATGTTTATATTATAGAATTTTAACAAAATAAATAAATTTTTGAATTTATATTTATATTTTTATAATTTTTATATAATTAGATTTAAGAAAAATATATTTTAAAGACTTAATTTTTGAAAGTTTGTGAATTTGTTTGTGAATTAGTTTGTGAATTAGTTTGTGAATTAATTTGTTGAATTTGTGAATTAGTTTGTGAATTTAGGGAAATTTGTTTGTCAATTAGTTTGTGAATTTAGGGAAATTTAAGAAATGTTTGTGAATTAGGATTTAAGCATTGTTAGCATTTTTAAACAAATGTGGGGGTCGAAACCAACACAATTAGAATTTGTAAGAGTTCGTGAGGGAATTCGGAGATTTCTATGGTAAGCTAGGATTGCTAAGGGTTTGAGAAAGAGATGTTGTTATTGATGAAAAAATTGAGTACAAGGTTTTTCTGTGTAAGAATTCGGATCCCCTTTAGGGTTGTTACAAAGAAGTATTTATAGGTTTCTAAGTCGGCTCCAGCCTCCTAAGTCTTCGCAGAATCAACATGGGCTTCGCTGTCTGGGCCAGGCTTCAGGCTATCTCTGCGTTGTTGGGCTGAAGACTGTCTGAACTGAAGACATGATCGACCGTCGAGGAAAAGCCGCGACCGCATGATGGGCCGAAGCCAGGCTCGGCCATGGAGAGGCTGCGGTCGCACGTCGGGCCGAAGCCAGGCTCGGCCATGGAGAGGCTGCGGTCGCACATCGGGATGAAGCCAGGCTCGGCCATAGAGAGGCTGCGGTCGCACGTCGGGCCGAAGCCAGGCTCGGCACTCCTGGCCGAAGCTGTGCTCGCCACCCTGGCTGGAGTCGTGGTCTCTTCATGCTTCGCTCAGGTTCATTCTGCTACCACATGCTTCGCTTCGCAAGGAGACTTAGGTGTCGCTTCGCCTTCTTCGTCAAGAGGCCGGAGGGCCATTTCTTCAACTAGCTTATCTTTAGATGTTAACGTTGAGGGGGTGAAAACCGACCCCAACAGTTAGCCCCCCAGCTCGGTAGTGTTAAAGAAAATAGTGTCGAGCTAGAGATGTTCTGGATATCAGCGTTAACGTTTGAAGTCAAGGTGTTCGCCTATCCTTTCACGTAGTGCGCTTAAGTACTCATCTTGTTTAGTATTCCCCCTCAAGTCCATACAGCAGTGTGAAACATGAACTTGGAAGACACTAGATGGTGGCCTCGTTAAAACCTTAGTAGGGAAAACCCTTTGGGACAAAACCTCTACTTAAGGGAAAAGAGTGCCACGCATAGTGATGAGGAGATTCAAACAAGGAACCTGATTCTTCATGAATCCCTTGCCATTGCTTGTACTGGATTCGCCTACTTCGGGTTTACCTGAGGCTTCGCGTCTTTAAAACTCCAACCTCGACTTGTCTCTGTTCGCCTCAGCTTTGATGAAATTTCCTTGATTGCCTTGCCTAAACGACATAGCGCAAGAGGTTTTAGGACTCCATAGGCATCGTGAAGATTTCAAGACTTCGTAAGTGTTTTCGAAGGTTTCAAGACTTCTTGCCTATTTTACCAAAGCTGCTGCTTTATTCAGCAGAAAGGATTATTTTCCTCTATTGAAGATTTTAAGACTTCACGCTTCCCTTGCTGAAGCTGCTGCGTTTTCCGCAAAAAGATTTTTTTTTTTTTTACTCGAAGATTTTAAGACTTCGTTTTTTTTTTTTTTTCTATGGAGATTTTAAGACTCCGTGTTGCGATTGCCAATGTCAATGACGTTTTCAGGAGACAGCAAGACGATTCTTGGCGCTAGAGAAGAGTGTTGTGTTGTGTTTTTGAATGGGAATGGGTCCCACTTGGTGAGAGAAAGAAGAGATAAGGTTTTAATCTTATCCACCCATCTTCTTCCTCTTTCTTTCTTCTTCCTTCTCAAAATTTTTTTTTCTTCTTCTCCTCCTTGCCGCCGACCGTGTGGTATCACCGGATTTTCGTGAGGCCGAGTGTGAGCTCGCATCTCCACAATCTACTCTTCCTTTGTGGTAAATTATCTCATTGCCTTCTCAAGCTCTTGATTCCATAGCTTCTTTGAAAGTTCAAGTTCATAGATCCAAACTTTTCATAGAGAATCAAGCTTTGCTATGTTGGATTGGTGATTGCTTAGGAGAATCATTGAGCCTTTGATTGCTATTGATCTCTAGTCTTTGGTTGTTGATGGAATTAGCCTTGGACTTGCATAATTTCTTGGAAATTCCCATTGGAGTTAGTTTAAAGATGGAACTTATGCTTGAGATGTGCTCATGACGAAAAAGTATCAAGAATCCTCTTTTTGATCTTGTTATTGGGTTTTTGTAGATCTTGAAAGTGCTATGGATAAGACGAAGCTTGGCTCGGTCGACTACGGTGAACCGGAGGAGGCGTCACGTCGAACCGAGGATGTAGCCAAACACGCGGTCGGCCCGAGTTCGATCGAACATGCGATCGGTGACCGCCCGGTTGCGACCTTGAGCGAAGGTACGGTCGGGCCGAGCTTGACCGAGCATGCGACCTCAAACGAAGACGCGATCGGGCTGAGCTTGAGTGAACACGGGATTGGCGCTCGCTCGGTCGCAACCCCAAACGAAGGTGTGGTCGGGCCGAGCTCGACCGAGCCTGCGATCGGCGACCGCTCGATCACGGCTCCGTGCGACCACGCGGTCGCAACTCCGAGCACGAGCGATCACGTGACCGTGGCTCCAATTGCGGGTGATCGCGGGACCTTGTCTTCGAGCCATTCTAACCCCGTCGCCGCGTGTCATGAGAATGTGAACAGTGGGATTCGACTTCGCAGTAAGTTGTCCGTTCCACGACATCATCTCGACGAGAGCGATGATGGTGTTGATAACTTAGTGGAAGTTGAGGATGCGAGGAGATCCAGTGGTGATGAAGATTCGATGGCTCGTCATAGGGGAGTTGGACTTTCCTTCCCCCTTAACGATGAGGATCCGAGGCTTCCAGAGGGAGCAGTCGATGTCGCCGCGTCACTCGACTCTTCTTCTATTTCTGGGTCACCTCCATCCGATGCTGAGGATGGCGATGAGGTGACCCGCCCTGTCGCGGCTAAGAAGAAGAAGAGGCGACCGGATCCCCCTGGATCTACCTTTTGCGATGAGGACTCGCTGCAGCGCCTTCGAGAGAGATGTGAGATCTCTGATGAGATTGAGTTGGTCGTTCCCGATCGCACACAGCGTGCTGATGCCCCGCCTCCGGGATACTTCACTATGTATGAGAACTTCATGGATCATTGCCTGTTGTGGTTCCCGGTGCCAGGCTTCCTCCTTCGCTTCCTGGATGGGAATAGCATCTCCCTTGCTCAGATCAACCCCAGGGGGTTGAGGCACATCATTGGTATCTACGTGCTTAGCCGGGAGTGCAATGCAGAGATTAGTACTGAGCAGCTGACCAGCCTTCTGGAGTTCAGGCCTAAGGGCCGTGCAGACGAGTTTCGGTATCTTGTTGCCCCAGCTCCGGGTCGCGTGCTTATTGATGGGTTCCCTAGCAAGGATGATCTCTTTGAGTGCTCATTCTTCTTTGTCAAGATCTCAGAAAAGACCATTGAGGCTGACTGCATCCCCCTTGTCAGGACGAGTTGGGGGAAGAGAGGTAAGTTTATACTTAGAAAAAGTTTATTTTGTATAGTGGTCATGACTTGCGTGCTAATGTATTGCTTTGTCTTTGCAGTGAGACCAGCATCCCAGACAGTGAGCCGGGGTGAGACGACAGCTATCCACAACGCTCTGGCCTCTGGAGATAGTGATTGGGTGAAGTCCTTCACCCGTCAGAGGATCCAGAGAGCACTCTCCAGTCGGATCTTCGCAGGAAAGGTCCTTGGACGAGGTGCTCCTAGAGTCTCCGCTTTTCAGCGAGCTGAGTTGGCGAGGGCGGTGTCGACGAGCACCGCGGTCTCAGCGAGGGCAGGCTCACAGGCGGGTGCTCTGTCATCCACAACGCCCAAGACTCCCACTGCGTCAGCTCAGCGTTCTCGTGCGTCTGATCTCACTCCTGATGAGATTGCTAGGCGGCGTGAGCAACAGCGGAAGAGGGCCCTTAGATCGGAGGGTAAGGCGGGAGGCACTCCTGATGGAGCACCTCCGAAGCGACAGAAGGTGGGCCCCTCTCCGGTGTTCGTTAGCGACCCGACCAGTGATGGTGCTGCAGCAGCACGCTCTTTGACTCCCGGTTCTGGTGAGAGGGCTCTTATGCTGGCGAGAGCCGCAGTGGCTGAGGTTTGCTCTCTCTATCTTCCTCTCTTTGTCCTTGTTATTGTCACTTGACTTTGTTTTTAGCATTCTTTTTACTTTTTTTTTTGCATGCAGCTGTCCACTCAGTTAGATGGCATGGCTTTCTGTTTTGAGGAGGACTTTCGCTCTCGTGACCGTGAGCTTAGCGAGACCAGGAGGGCCAACGCTGAGCTCGTTGATAAGGTCCATGCCCTTGAGGATGATGTTGCTTCTGCGAAGAGGAGGTCGGATGAGTTGAGCGGGAAGCTGTCAAAGGCGTCTTCGAGGCATGCGAAGAGCAAGGAAGAGATCACTTCGCTTAGGAGCAAGCTGCTGGAGACTGAGAGTCTCAGGGACGCCCAGATCGAGGAGGCTGTTTCTAGGGCCAAGGATGGGGCGGCTCGTAGCTTTGCTAGCCGGACCCGACAGGTTGCCAGGTCGCTTACTAGGCTTGAGGGGACAGCGAAGGACAACATGTTGGACCTTGCTGAGATTGATGCGAGTCTGGAGCTTATTGAGCGTCTCCGTGGGTCTGATGGAGCGACTTTGGATGCTGCTGCGGAGCTTTTGGTTGAGAGGAAGAACCCGATCTATGATGCTCGTGACGTGTTTGACGAGCTTGTTTCTAGCGTGAGGCAAGCTTTGGAGATCTCAGAGGATGCTGGTGTAGCTGATGGAGATGAGGAGGCCGATGAGTGACCATTCCTCTCTTGCTTATGACTTAATTTATTTGTAGTCTCTTTATGACTTTTGTTTCTGAGAACCTTTGTCGGATTTGATGACTTTTGGTTGTAGCATTGGATGGTTTGTATCCTTGCTAGTATTTTGGATCATTGCATTGTGGAAAATGCAAGATAACTTTGTAGTTTTTGCTGATGTTGAACCTTGATGGTTTTAGGTTCAGGCTTTCGATTTAAGTGTTTGTTGATGTTGTTCCTACACTTAGGAATTCTTTGAGCTGCTGCAGCATTTTCTGTCATGTGTTTGTCAACGCTGATGTTGGGCTTTGTGAACTGAAGGCCATAAGACCCTGAGTTTGATCGAAGGTTTGAAGCCTTCTCATTATGCTTGTTGAAGCCGTTTGCGTTGCTGCAGTATAGTGGAGATTTCTTGCTCATGGATGAGGTTTTGCTTGCTCAGGGATGAGGCTTTTGTTGAGACTGTGAAAACGCGAATGCGCTCACGCTATTTGTCTGCCAACGTTGCTGTTGGGCTTTGCAAAATGGTGCTGCTCTTCTAGACACGTCTGTCCGAGAGCAAGTTCACCTTGAATTCGACCAGTGCTTGTCCTGGGTTTCAGAGTGACACGTTCAAGTATAATCTGAACGGAGGTCACTTGACACGTTCAAGTATAATCTGAACGGAGGTCATTTGAATTTATATAGCGCGCTGTATCCGTTGTGGATGTCATAGTGTTCGTATCTCTGCACTGTTGATGTGGCCAGCAACAACAGATACAGAACGACTCTACTCGAATAAAGCTGTGATCGGTCCAAAAAGGACAAGTTTCCTCAAAAGGAACTAGCTGTTCTCATGATGAGTGCTGTAGCGAGTGTTAGCGATTGACGATAGAGTAGTCAAAAATTTTGTTAAGGAGTGGCATACGGGTACCCCACTCCCCCCCCTTTTTAGACGAAAGAGGGTAACTGAAGTCGTCTAGAGACTGTGAAAACACTCACTCCCCCCCGAAGGCGGAGGAGATCAAGTGAGCTCGTACGGAACGAGGCTGAAGGAAAACATTCACTCCCCCCCAAAGGTGTAGGAGATCATGTGGAGCTCATCCGGAGATGAGGCTTGTGCGTCGAAAAAGGTGGTGGCGTTGCATTCTGGGTGGGTGTTTCGTTTGCTTTGAGTCTTTGTCGTGCTTACGAGCTACTTCAAGCAGATGTTATGCCCGTGTTGTTAACTTGATTCGGAGATGGGCCGGAGCTTGTATGACAATCTCTGCGATATGAAAAGAGAAAGATTAAGCAGCGAGTCAGGCGAGTTGACTCAATCGAGTCGCAGAGCTAAAAGATTAAATTTTGGAAATTGCAAGGTAGAGAGAGAGAGAGAGATTCTGCGAGCTAGCGAGATGGCCTGATTTATCGGTAAGCCCGATTTGATGGTGGCGAGGTTGCACCGAGGTGGGATGAGCTCCGTCACTGTTGCGCGTAGAAGCGAGCTTGCCCTGTTGACGCTTGATTTTCTGGGTCTGATTGAGAATTGCGAAGGAGTCAACTCAGCACGTGAGTGTGGCGGTGTTGGGAATATGGTCTTGATCCATTCAGGCGACGCGAGTGTGGCTTCGGTCCGATGAGGAGGCACGAGCATGAGCTCGGCCCGGTCAAGTGACGTGAGCGCGGGCTCGCTCCGAGCTGGCGACGCGAGGCTAGCTTCGGTCGGTCCGGTTGGATGACTCGAGCACGGGCTCAGATCGATCCTAGGATGTGAGCACGGGTTCAGATGGATCGGGCGATGCGAACGCATGCTCGGATGGATGAGGACACGCGAGCGCATGCTCGCATAGATGAGGACGCGCGAGCACGGGCTCGGTTCGGGTGAACGCCGTGAGCACATGCATGGCTTGGTGCGGCGAGGATACGAGGACGCGAGGGCGCAAGGGCGCGAGAGCGCGAGAGCACGAGGTCGTGAGGGCAGCTTGGTAGTCCGCAGATCAGAGACGGCCTGGTCTAGCTGGGCCTTCACCGCGGTGACCTCTTAGTTTTGGGAGCCTTGTGGAGCCCTGCGCTCCTGCTCCCTCCTGTAAAGTTCCGCTATGGTTGGAGCTCCTTCTCCATTAGCCATAGCGTTGTCAGCTGCGTCCGTTTGGACACGTTTTCAAGGAAGAGGTTGATCTCCATGAGCCCTAGCGTCGTCAGCAGCTGTGTCGATTCGGGCTTGTCTTTGAGGGGGTAGATCTTCGTCTGATTCTTCTATCACACGCTCGGGAGTCGGGTCGGTTTCCCGACGAGGCGGTGGCGGAGGCAAGTCCTCTGGGTCAGTGTGATTATTCTGAGGCGGCAGCTCCTCGTTCTGATCCCTCCAATTGGTTCGAGGCGTGTTGAAACTGAGACGGGTTGGACAGACTTGAGACCTCTTGCGCTTCTTTCTCTGGAGCCCTTGCAGCTTGCTCGTCGTAGCTTTCTGATACTTCTCCTGCTTCTCTGCTTTCTTCATGAGGGTTTCAAGCATCTGCTTGATCTCCGTGACGTCCACTGGATTGTTCGTGGCGTGAGGCGCGGTGTTCTCCACAGGGTTGTCTCGCTCCTCACTGTTCCTCTGAGATGAGGATCCTTCATCGCTTCTGCTGTTGCTTCCGGACATGGCGATGGTGTTATGAAACCCTAGCTCTTCTGTGTCAGAAATTCTCGAGTTCCCCTTAGTCGGCGCCAAATTGTGGGGGTCGAAACCAACACAATTAGAATTTGTAAGAGTTCGTGAGGGAATTCGGAGATTTCTATGGTAAGCTAGGATTGCTAAGGGTTTGAGAAAGAGATGTTGTTATTGATGAAAAAATTGAGTACAAGGTTTTTCTGTGTAAGAATTCGGATCCCCTTTAGGGTTGTTACAAAGAAGTATTTATAGGTTCCTAAGTCGGCTCCAGCCTCCTAAGTCTTCGCAGAATCAACATGGGCTTCGCTGTCTGGGCCAGGCTTCAGGCTATCTCTGCGTTGTTGGGCTGAAGACTGTCTGAACTGAAGACATGATCGACCGTCGAGGAAAAGCCGCGACCGCATGATGGGCCGAAGCCAGGCTCGGCCATGGAGAGGTTGCGGTCGCACGTCGGGCCGAAGCCAGGCTCGGCCATGGAGAGGCTGCGGTCGCACATCGGGATGAAGCCAGGCTCGGCCATAGAGAGGCTGCGGTCGCACGTCAGGCCGAAGCCAGGCTCGGCACTCCTGGCCGAAGCTGTGCTCGCCACCCTGGCTGGAGTCGTGGTCTCTTCATGCTTCGCTCAGGTTCATTCTGCTGCCACATGCTTCGCTTCGCAAGGAGACTTAGGTGTCGCTTCGCCTTCTTCGTCAAGAGGTCGGAGGGCCATTTCTTCAACTAGCTTATCTTTAGATGTTAACGTTGAGGGGGTGAAAACCGACCCCAACAACAAAATTGGTTAGTTTGGAAAAAAATGTTAACATTTTATACTAATTTTTAAACAATTTTAAGGATTAATTTTAAATTTTAGAATTTTGGAAATTTAAAGCAATATTTTTTTAAACCATTATATTTTTATAATTGTATATTTTATAAGTTTTATAAATTTGGCTATATTTTTAAAA
Source organism: Draba incana (assembly GCA_963576765.1). Taxonomy (NCBI): domain Eukaryota; kingdom Viridiplantae; phylum Streptophyta; class Magnoliopsida; order Brassicales; family Brassicaceae; genus Draba; species Draba incana. Next base: position 13,806,318 of record OY755216.1, on the reverse strand, counting down.
AATTGTTAGCGTTTTTAACTAATTTTTAAACAATTTTAAGTATTAATTTAGAATTAGGGAATTTTAAATTATGTAACAATTACTTAAGAATTTTAAAATTTCTTAATAATTTTACCATTATTTGCAAAAAATAGATTTTTCATATATTTAAAATATATTTTCAAATAAATGTAGGGATTACGGTGGTTTCGCTGCTGCATCTGGCAACGGCGAACGTCGTCGTCGTGTGAGTAGACCTCGTTCGACTTCGACGTCTACACCTACACCGTCGTCTACACCTCTCAGACGCCGGTGACACCACCAGCCACCACAGCATCGTCGCAGATTAGCGTCGAGGACTTCATGGATCTTCCTGGATGAGAGAGGTTGACTAATCTCCATCCAGACCAGCTCGGTAGAGACAGATGGTAAGTTTTTTGTTCCATTTCTGTTTTTTTTTAATAAATGTAATTAATTGTGACTAATGTTATTATATTGTTACATTTTTTCCCGTAGGTTTGGTGATTCTCGCAGCGAGATTTTGAAGTCCCTCAACAAGATGGAAAACTCTTTGCTCAGCCGTCCTTATGCGACGTACACCGCCATGCCACTGGAGGATCAAGAAATGTGGTTTCGCCAATTTGCGGTAAGTCATTTGTTTTCACAATTTTTACTTTCTTTTAAATTATTATTATTTATATTTAATGTTTCTTTTTGCAGCAAGAATTTAGGTGGGAACCACACTTGACCGCTCTGGTCAGGAGGGAATTCGACTCTTATGCAGGAGTGCACTACTCGAAGAAGCTGTTCGAGTGGAAGGATAAGTGGCAACACGGTGAGGTGCCAAAGGAGATGAAAGAGAAGACGGAGTTGTGGAACGGGTTCAATGCATATTGGCAACTAGAGGCTACCAAGGAGAGCTCTACATATCACTCTAGCAACCGGAACAACACGCGCAAGGGCAAGGGTGCAGCCACCCACAACCTTGGAGCTACCAGCAAGAAGACAAAGGCTAGGGATATGGTAAGTTTTTTATGTACGTCTTGATTTTATTAATTGTTTTTTTAGTTTTATACATTTATATTATCAAATGAATATCTAAGAACTGCAGGCTAAGTAGTTGGGTCGGGAACCCAACAACTTGGAACTTCTGCTAGCAACACACACCGACAAGGATGGTGTCGTCCAGGATCCGGTAGCTAAGGAGATTCAGGAGAGCGTCCGAAGAATGGAAGACGAGTACATTCTGTCTCAGCCATCCATCGACGGAACCCCTCCCCTCACCCAAGCCCCGGACGACATCATCAACCAATTCGTCTTAGAGGTATGTAAAATTTAAAATAGTTTTCAAGTCTTTTTCATTTACAATTTAATTTGTTCCGCAGGTTGCTCCGCAGAGCAAAGGGCGGATTTATGGTCTTCCCGACGATGCAGGATCATCGGGGTCTTCTCCTTACTACAGCGAGTCATCCGAGCTGAGAGCCCAGATGCAGGAGAAGGACGCCGAAATTTCAGAATTGAAGACGACGGTCCAACAGATACAAGATGCACAGAAGGCCATAGAAGCCGAGCGGGAGAAGGAGAGAGTCGAGCGGGACAAGGAGAGGGAGGTGATGCAACGGATGGTGGAGTACTTGGGGCGCAACCCGGATTTTCCGGGGCCCACCATTTAGATTTTTATTTTCAACGTTTTTGTAAAACAATATTACTTTTTATTTCTACTTTTAATTTTATTTTAATTTAAATAATTCAAATTTAAAATTTAAAATTTATATTAAATTAATTATTATTTAATTTATTATCATTTTTAATAATTTCTACGACTACGTCGGAAATTAATCCGTCGAAAAGCTGTCGGAAATAAATACGTCGGAAATCTGTCGGAAATAAATACGTCGGAAGTCTGTCGGAAAGTCGTCGGTTTACATGTAATCGGAACCCGTCGGAAACAAAACCGACGGATTTCCGACGGAATTCCGACCTGTTGCCGGACTCCGGCAAGCTGTCGGAATTCCGTCGGAAATGTAGCCGTCGGAAATTTGTGACGGATTTCCGACAGTCTTACCATTTCCGACAAGATAAAAACGACGGACATATCCGTCGAAAATCTGTCGGAAAACGCCTATTCCGACAGACTTCCGACGGATATTTCCGTCGGTTTCTTACTGTTTTCTTGTAGTGATATACAAATTGCTTTTGTTGTTTGAATATATTTGATATTAGGAATCAATGATATCATCTTGTATTAAATTCTTTAATTCGATTGGTTTTATCTTGTCTATCCATTTTATGAACTATTTTATTGATTTTAAAAGTGATGATTACAATGACTAACAAAAACATAATAGTTTAAAACTCAAAAGATATTAGCAAATAGAAAAGAGCAAGGAGTATCCTATTTGGTTTATTGATTCTTGTGTGTTTTGATTTCTTTTTTGACTTTCTGGCACGAGTTAGAAATGAAATACGACGCTATTCATCCAGACTTAACTGTTGGATCATACTTAAGCTTTTCTTCTTATCCTTGTGTTGAATATATTGAATCTCTGGGAGCTATGTAACTTTTTTGAATTCTTACTATATGCTCTTCTTGTTTGCTCCCCGAAATGGGGGTTAGAAATGTATATTTTGTTAGCAATAGGATCTAGACTTGGATTGGCTTTCAAAAATCCTTTCTTTTTATCGTGTCCATATATATATATAATATGTATGCTGATCTCACGGATTGTGTGAGCACGAATGATCTGCATAGGGCCTTAACCAATACGTTTTTTAGAGTTTGTATAGTTGGGTTATTCTGGTTTAGTTAAATTATATAACTTGGTTATCATATTGGCTTAGTTTATTTTAGTTTTATTTGTAGATAAGCACATCGTAAAGCTTTGTTTACACTTGACAAAAATATACTATACTTTCATATCCTTTCTCTTTCGATCTTCTTCTTCTTATTATTCTTTAAGTGAGAATGAGTTTGTTCCTGTTCAAATCTCCATTAGCATAGTAGTATGGTATCAGAGATCCATTAGTTTATGATCTCTTTCATCTAGAGTTATTACCTTTCCTTGATCCAGATTCCATAATTCCCACTACAAGAAAACAAATAATTAGTGACTACAGTTTGTGACAGTATTTTTCGTCACAGATTTTGTGACACAGTTGGAACCATTTTGTGACATAACTGCGACACAACCAGAAACGGTAACCCATCCGTCACAAATTTGTGACAACCAAATATCGTCTTACTTATGTCACACATTAGCGACGAATGTACGACTGATTTTCGACAATTCACAGGTCGTCGAACAAGGGTCACACATTTGCGACTAACCTGTGGTTCTTTTAATCGTCACTCAATTGTGACCCATGTGAGACCACTACGTTCGTCACATTTTAGCGACAAATACTATAAGAGTCACAAGTCAGTGGCAAATGCTATATGAGGTTTGAAGTGTGTGTAATCAAATTTAAATAAGTTCTAGTTCTTAATAAATGGAATGGTGTGTAATATTATATAGACGTGAAATATATTGGTGTGTTATGTATGTGATAAAATATATTGCTCTGATAAAATATTATTCTACTTTCTTATTCAAATTTACCAAGGATATAATTAAAACTAACATATACATGTCCCTTTTCAAGTCACACATTTGCAACACATTTGTGACGAAATTTCATTTTGGCCTCCCTCCCAATTTGGGTTTTAAAATATTTGGGCTACCACCAAAAAATTGGGCCGCCGAAATTTCCCTCTTTTTTTTTTTTAGTGTGACACATTTGCACGAAAATGTGATAATTTACTTTATCATAAGTAAATTTTCAGATCCTCTTTTCATTTCTATTGAAACCCTAAGTCTTTTCATTCTCTCTCTCTCTCGTTACCCGATTCTTTGTTTCTCGCCTTCAATCTTCATCATTCATCATTCAATCTTCATCTAAACCCTAAATCTTCCAATCTCTATCAAAATCTTTTCTCTAATCCTAAATCTTTGGCTTTTTCTATCGCAAATATGACTGGAAAACCTAGAAACAATCGAGGTAAAGCTATCGTTCGAGATTATGGCGGATCTAGCGGTAGAGGATCCGCCTTCTCAGGTGGAAGAGATGGTGGTCTTCTTGCTGGTCGTGGAGGGAATGGGAAGGGTCTCAGTGGTGGATCCAACCATCTTCAACCATCCTCAAGTGGTCGATCTCGTAAGCTTTTCTTTTGAACTAGAAGATTACTGATTTGCTAGATGATTACTGGTTTGCTTAGAAAATTGATTTTGATTAGATCACTGGTTTGTAACACGAACTACTGGTTACAATCAACCTGCATTTGGTTACAATTATAATGGTTTGCCTAAATGTCTGCATTTGGTCAATGGTCTGTTGCTACTGCTTACGAGAAGGAACTAGTTGAAGTCATGGATGAACCAAACGGCCCTGAGAATTCGTATAATTCTTCTCAACAATCTACTCAACGGACATTATCCATAAGCGAGAAGAATGACATATTCCTGAAGGTATTTTCCTCTCTTCTGCTTTAAGTTTCCATGTAACTGTATCTATGTTTCTTTCTTGTTTTTGTTTTTGTTTCTAGTTTTGATTCAAAATTTTGTATACTCCTGTTTTGGTGACTTGTACATATTTCTCATCTTATAGCTTCAATTTATGGTATATATATATATTACTTCTGTGTATTGAATCATTATCTTTGGTTTTGTTTTGATGATAAATGAACTGAATTGGTTGTTTGGTTGTTTTGCTTCATCTATTTGTGCATATATTGGTGATAAATGAACTGAATTGTACCTATTTTCCCTCTTTTAGTGTACTGAGACAGATGCCAAGGGTAATCCATTTGGACTTGGCCAACTAACTCAAGACTGTCGACAAACGCAAGTGAAAACGCAGTAGCCCAAGCTCTTCTCCGACTAAGATGGATAAAATTAAGGACAACTTTCTGCTGCTCTAGGTAAGATCTCTGAAATGGAGAAGCTGGTGAAGTACATGAAGGACTCCGATCCTCGCAGTGCAGCATATATGAAATCGCAGGACAACCAGAAACCGCAGTAGGAACCGCCCCAGTCAACAATGAAACTGTTGAAACATGGACACAACTACGCACCGCTCCAGTCACCGCTCCAGTCACCGCTCCAGTTACCGCAATACCTTCTGGACCACTCTAGCTACAAACTCTTTCGATTTTTGCTTTTCAAACTTGGTTTCTTGTGTTTTAATCTTCTCTACCTTTTGAACTTATGATTTGATCAGCTAATCATTAGTTAACATTTTTTGGCACTTTGTTAACTAAGTTTGTATAATATTTTGTACTTTCTTTGTGGATTATTGCTTCAATCTATTTCAGTTCCTTTATGTTTTAAAGTTTCAAGATTAATTTACATTTCATAAACAATTTCATTTCAGAACAATTTTCAATTAATTCCAAAAACCAGAAGTCACAAAATTGTCCCACATTTGTGACTAAATTACAACACAAGTAATGAAAAAACCTAATAAAAGTTGAATGTTAGTAATTCTTTTCTGACTCTTTTGCGACACAAAATGGTTCCTCATCTTCAAAATACGTCGTAAACCAGTAGCAATTATATGACCAACCATCTCGTCACAATATCGTCTCTTTTTAACGACGATCAACTCAGTCTTCAAGTAGTGGCACATATATGACACTTATGGTTTGTGTCAACTTTGTCGCTCATCTGTGACGAATATGATGAGTCACTATTTCGTCGTATATCTATGACGCTTTTAGTTAGTCATAAAGGAGTCGTTAATTTGCGACTGATGTGCGACTACTTTAATTTGCGATGAAAATTTTGTAACACTTTTTTTCAGTCACAAAGTAGCCACAAATGCTGCTTTTGGGACTCATCTGTGACGCTTTTGGGAGTCACAGATGGTCTGTTTTCTTGTAGTGTCCCTCCATCCTTTGATATTCATGTTGTATCTTTAGATCCTCTTACATATAAAAATATTCATGATGAACGATAAAATACTATTTATGTTCGAGTTCTTTCTCCTCATTCTTCAGTTTCATCTCATTTATTTCATCCTTTCTCTTTATTAATACTTCAACTCCTATCATTTCTATTGACATGGTTTCATTAGGGAGTCGATGTGATGTAAATTTTAACCACTTAACAAACTTTCTGCAAGTGCACATCAATCACAATTAGTATAGATAAGGGATCAAATTCACAAGGACTTGTTAGCCACACGACAAATTGTAATGAATAAAATAAAGCTAGAACATAATATTGTTTGGTCGTTTGTGTGATTGTGAATTAACATGGATGCAATATCAAATAGAAAAACAAAATAATAGGAGAAAAGCGTTAGGACTTAGATAATTCACAGAGAATCATGCAACAATAATGACTGATTTAATCTAGGGATTTTAGATATTCCGGACCATCTAGAACTCAAAAGTACGAAGGTAAAGTCTTTCCTCTTTCGTGGCTCCAACCACTATGTTTAATCATCCTAATAGACTCAACTTTCGATGGTTATTACAAAGTGAAACATGCAATAATAGATCAAGTTTGATAAAGTTCACCAAACTCCTTAACTAACCTTTGGAATTCTTAAGATGCTTGGCTCAACAAATACTAGTTCAAGCAATATAAAATCTTTTGGAGAATATATTAACCTAAGATCAGATTGCTAAATGTGCGGTAAAGCAATCATGCCTAGAGTTCAAGAAAAGACGAAGCAGTAATAATTGATATCCCTAAACAATTATCAATAAATTATCGAATTATGAAACTCATTGAAAACCTAAAACCTAACAAGTGAATTACTCATGATGATAAACTTTTATTAAAAGAGTAAGGGATAGAAGATTCTTCTCTATATCGAAGTACAAAGCGAGATCATCCATCGAAGCTCCTAAAACACAAGTCTATGACAGAATCACATGTCCTGTGTTTGGCCAAAAAAATCTCACCGTGTTCTGGAAATGGTCACGTGCACCGGCCAAAGGATCCGTCCGGTGTTTGACTCAATTCTGCTCCTTCTTCATTTCCGAGGCAGTTTGACATGTATTCAGTATATCAAGTGTATCTACTTTCTCACAGCTACAAATGAGATAATTCCAACTTTATTAGAAAGCTAACTCAAAAATCTTGAATGTAGCCAAATTTCATCAAACTACAAGTTGGTTTGATATTCTATCTGTAGTTAGACTTCAGACTCTTCAATGTTGTCTAACTTGATAAAATGTGATACTTGAGATATCTTTGGTTTGGACTAAGTCTTTGCCTTCTAGAATTTGTTGTAGCTTAGATTACACTTCTTTAAGCTCTTTTTGCTCTATTTTTATGATTTTCTCTTTTAAAACTCTAAACTATACATACGAAGAAAAACTACCTAGTGTAAAACCTTATTAAAGTACGTAGAAAATACATTGAAATATATATAGTAAAATAGGTAAAATACGGAGTAGATCAACTACCCCAGACTTCAATCTTTGTTTTTCTCAAGCAAAATCCAAGAATAGAAAAGAGGTCCGAAAATACGGTAACTTACAAATTCTGATAGTTATCGTCGACCTCATGATTCGCGATCAGTTCGAGGGCATCCTCATCATACGAAATCCATAACTTTTGCAGCCTCATCTATACTTTAAATAAAAATCTTACAAAGTCTCAATGGCACTTCAATTGACTCTAAGTATGGGGTTTCTCATCAAAGGAATTGTTAGGTGAACGGCTAGACATAGAAAGGTTAATTTAATGGTGAGGCTAATAGTGTTTACGGTTACCATATTCCCCAAAAGATGCGAGATATTATGCAAAATCACAAGAGAGAACATACTTATTAATGTCCACAGTCCTAACCACTTGGATGCATTTCTCCCCCAGACTTAGATCTTTCTTTGGAAATCACCATAAATTACTGTAAATCGCACCATCTTCCACACTAATCCACGTCGTTCTTTTGGGATGTTTCCTTAGCCTTAGACTCTTTTATGGACACATTTTCTTTTCGCGTTTATTCATTCAATTTTGTTTTTTCATAACGGGGGAAAACGGTCGTTAAAAACATAAGTCAAAGAGTAGCACGAATTTATTACCAATGTTGTTTATCCCAAAGGTTTGCCATACTAAAAAAGATTATTCACGTTGTATTCCACCGAATTTTGAAATCGCCACATCCCTAATGTTTAGAGCTGCGTCGATCCTCTTTCTCTCCGACGTTTTTGCACATATCTGCATATAAATCATGAAAACAAAAGTGCATGAGATCTAAAAGAAAGGCTTAGGGTATAGGTGTCTTGAATGTGTGATAGGTTTCCATGTCTAACTCCTTAATGAGAAACAATGTAATGGGTTAGTGTAAATAGAGCCAAAATCGGATTAGTATAAAATGAGACAAAACCAAGATTTAATGGGGTGAATCGGCTTTCGTGAACAACAAAGCCACAAAATCATAAAATCTAAGCATACATTCCTGAAAATGTTAATGCTCCAAAGTATATAGTTTTGACTCAATAAAACTCATATAAAAACATAAGATAAAAAGAAAAAGAAATAAAAACATAGAAAATAGAAAAGACATTAGTACGATAGAATCCCCCCCATACTTACTTTACACCGTCCCGGAGTGAAAGCAAGCTACAGGTGGGAGAGATTGATTCAAGCAAATAAAGATAAAACATAAAAATAAGATAAGGATAAGGATAGATAAAAGTCGAGACACCTGGCTCAGAAGGTAGGCAAAAGAGACTCCGGTGTATCGGGAACCATCGGCGGGAAACGAAACCAAGGTCAACGATCTCTATATCACTGGAATGAACCTCTAGCTCACGTGATGTTTGTCCATGAGTCTCGTGATCAGCCCACTTGTAGTCACATGAGTGGTGGTTGCTAGTAGCATCATCCTCCGCATCATCGTTGTGATCAAAACCCGAGTGAAGTAACAAACTATCGAAATCGTCTTCTGGAATGGTTTCGGTTCGACGCTTTGACGAACGCTTGAAGAAGTGTGGAACTAACTTCTTGACCACTTTGATAAGTATAGAAATCAATTTCCCTTGTTTGGAAACCTTGGCTTCAAGTGGAACCTTCTCCGTCTCTTTGCCTAAACTAGCTCTAAACCATTCAACATATTCAGTGTCATCGGGGTTGGTGTAGGGACAGTTTAGGGTTGCGTATGGGAGGAGGAGGGCAGAAAATCATTAGCTACACATTCCATACATGCTCTCTCTTTGCTCTTCAATAGAGCTTGTGCGGTATAGAAGAGAGAAACGTTCACAAGATGACAACCGGGATGGCGCGGATACCAAGTAGAATATGGAGGTTTGAAGTAAGAAACTCCATCATTCAAGTCGGGAATGTCCTTGTAAGGAAGGAAAACACACTTATCCTCCTCCAAGTATGGTGGCGTGAAGAGGTAACCGAAGCTTGTCGACTTGTCGTACCAACAACGTAAGTAATGCTTCTTTGTAGCGCAAGAAGATCTAGCTTGTCATCACCGGTCAAGTGACGTTCAAGACTCAAATTAAAGACACAAGAAACTAAAATTGCAGAAATTAAACTTGCGAAGTTAAAAGACACGTTCTTACTATAACATCCCGAAACCAGATTCTAGGAATTTGGAGAGGGTGTCGATCGACACCACGGAGTGGCGTCGATCGACACCATGTTTTAATTTCGGTTTGGTCGGGAATTTGATTGTTCAGTTTGGTGAGTCAGTTTAAGGGAACTTAGGGTTGCGTGTTTATAAGCCTATGATGTTCTTGGCCGCGTGAGAGGGAGAAAAAAATGCAGAAAACCTAAAGAGAAGAGAGATTTTGGAGACAATCTAGAGCGTCGACTTGTGTTCATCGTCGTTCTTCATAGGAATTCCTTGTGTGATCGTGGGAGGTCGAGTAGCAGCGCTTCCCTCACAGTCTCGCAGTGTTTTATCGCTGTCCCAGTCCGTTCATCGCCCTTTCTTCGTCGTTTCGTCGAATTCCTGAGGTGAGTGCGAGACCGTAAGCTCGTATTTGTCAATTATCAAATATGAATTAGTTTATGACGTTTAAGAATGATTCGTGGATGTTTGTGTGATGTTTATGTGATGATTCTGTGTTAGAATCGGGTTAGAAATAGTTGAAATCGTGGTTAACGTGTGTTTTGTGTATTTTGGTTTCGGAGAAGAAACCTAGTGTCAATCGACACCTCATGGTGCATCGATCGACACCAAGGTTAAGCCAGCGTCGATCGACACCTCTCTTGAGTGTCGATCGACACCTCTCTTGAGTGTCGATCGACACCCATGTTTCTGAATTAAATATCTTTTAAATTAATTGTTATTGGATTGTTGATATATTCGTACTTAGCCTGTAGACGGGAAGACCGTCTCACTAAGTATTTATTAATACTTACGCAACTCGTTTTTCCCAATTGTGTTGCAGGTAACGCAAAGGGAAAAGTGTGATCGCGGAATCATGGCTTTAGGGAGAGGATGATTATGAATGTCTTTCGTTTTTTTTTGTTTTGCTAAGCTTCTAGTGAACCCGGTTTGGTTGCTAGAAATGCATCGAATAATTGTTGGTGATTATTTGCACATTGAGTTATTATTATTGGATTATTGGTTGATGAGTTTATTTCCGCAGTAGAAATAATTAAAAAAAAAAATAGATCGGTTGTTACACTTACTAACTTCTCCTTAGTGATTTCATGGTTAATCGCTACCAAACAACAAGCTAGAAGTGAACCGAGGTTAGCCTTATCGGGTATATCCATAAAAGGAGCTATTATTATGTAGAACTCATCAAGCGTCACCGCTCTATACTCCTTCCTACTAAAGATTAGTTGCGAGACTAGAGCGTGAACATACCAAATTTGCCGGATGAGTGATTTTGGCTGCTATAGAGACACCCGGTTTGAGTCGCTCATTAGGAAACCTCATCCATTCATCATAATGGGCATCCCTAGTGCTGAAATTAATCCCATCCAAATACTTTAATCCCCAAATATCACAAAGTTCCTCAATGGTCGAAGTGTAAGATATTCTCTTTACCATAAAAGTCAAAATACCGTCTTTAGCTTTCGTTCCTTTGCCTCTTGCGTAAGATAGGGTCGTTGTAGTGACCCGTACCACGGTCTAGGCCGAGGCCGGCCCAGGTCACACGGAACGGTCGGTCCAGATAGGGGAAACGACCGGTCAGGCAAGGATTTTGCCTTAGGCATGGCCAATGACCATGCACTCGTCGGACCAAGCCCGCATCAAGTCACGCGCCGAGACCGGTCCGTTCGGACACCGTTCGGCCGCGGTCAACGCCGACTGTATGTCGGTAGCGATAGGGACGGGTTGCCGACGTGAAAAACACGTGTCACCTAGCGTGAAGCCCCTTTTGCATGCCTTCACCGTGACACGATGCCACGTGTCACCCGATGGTGAGTTCCGGCTTGCATGTGAGCCACAAGGACCGTAACGCACCTAGGTCCTTGTTAGCTTCCATTTTCCTATAAAAGGAAGGACCCCCTTGTTCTTTTGGACCCTTAGAGACCCTTGGGACCGTGAGCTATCATTCGGAAACCCTAAATCCTCACGATAAAGAGAAGTGATCGAATCTGTTCCGATCCGTACTGATCTCGTACTGCGCTTGTACCGATCACGTACTCAGTCCAAGAGCGATATGCACCAAGCGTACTGAACCCGTACCGTCCCGACCCGTGAGCCGATAGCGACAGTACCAAGCCCGATACCATTCTGATCCGCGATCTGTTTTGCCGTGCCGGGCCAGTGTCCATTCTAGCATCCTTAGAAGTTTTCAGTAAGGTTGGTTCATGTCCATTTCAACCTTAGTAAATATCCTTTAGCCTAATTCTTAAGGGAAAACTCTAAGTGTGCCTTAGTAACCTTCGGACTCACTTGTTAGGAACAAGCCAAGTCCAAGGAAGGAACCGAGATCAAGTCTTGAGCCGGCTTCATACTTCATCATCTCTGTGAGTCTAAGTTCATGTATTGATGAGTAGAATACATGTAGACAGAAGTTATGTGTGATGGTGTTGATGAGTAGAACACCTTGCTTGATTAATTGCACTATGCGAATTGAGGTTCAAATAGTTTATTAATAAGAATTGCTAAGTGTTGGACTTGAATCCATGATTGAATATTTATGAGTTTATATGCATGGTTAAATGATATAAAACTTTATAAATACGCGGTATGTCATTCCCGTGTCCCGTGACTTAGTTAGTTACCTGTGGGGTACTAATTAATACTCACGATGACATGGAGAGACGGGATTGCAGCCTTTGGCCATGTATGCATAAGCGATCAATGCAGAAATTCCGTTAGAGCCCGTAAAGATTCGGCGACGGAATTGTTAAAGGATCATAAGTCTTAGCCTTTGTGGCAAAGGACCGAGTGATGCCTTAACATTCACGTGGCGGGAATGGACAACGCGTGAGGCCTTAAGAGAATAGAGAACGTTTAAATGCATACGAACGGTCATGTTAATTATGCATCTCTTTGAGTGTTGCGTGCTGCTTGATATTGGGTTAGGGTTGGGTTGTATATGTTTAAAATCGTTTAGGTAAAACCTAGACTCACTAAGCATCTAATGCTTACAACTCAATCTGTTTTGCAGGTAACCATAGCCTATTAGACCTTGTGGCACTCGGAACACTAGGAAATCAGTGGTAGAATTTCCTTGTTTTTGTAAATGTATATATGTAATATGTACAAGTCTTTTTGGAGTAATAGGCTCAGGATCGATATAATCTTGTAATCGTTTTGAAAGACTAAGTATAAATAAATAAAGGAAGGTTTTTATTAAATGGGGTTTCATACGATATTTAGTCTTTTCCAGACGAACCAACTGTCGAGTAAGACTCGGGTTGGCAAGCCTTGGGTCGTATTCGATAGGGACGGTTGCTGGAATGTCTAGTCTAAGGCCTTAGGATTCGTTCCTGGAACCTCGGATAGGGCGTTCTAGTGATCCTCAGTACCGTTACAATTAGTGGTATCAGAGCATTGTTCACGATGCTCTTATGGGACTTGGTTTTCAAACGTTTTATCGAGTCAAAATATCACAAAAACAAGTAGGATAAACTGATTATGTTCCAGTGCAATTTTATGTTAAAAATTGGATTAGGACTTACCCGATTCCTTGATACAGATAGTGATACCGACACGTCGTGATTGGCCAGATTTGAGTGGATGGAGGACCTTGAGAGACCAAGGACGGTCTTTTCTAGGGAATTAGAGAGTATATCCTGGTCTTCCTCCGCATGAGCTTGATGAATCGTCCACATCGATTGATACCGATCCGTCCGAAGATTCATCAGAGGATACAGAGTTCGTGCTAGAGAGTGTCTCGGTGCCATGGGCCCAGGAACCAGCTTACACGGGAGAGAACTCACCAAACTCGTTGTCGGAGTTGGGGCTCAGAGACCATAGCGATCCCGGACCTGAGGGATCACGTCAAGGACATGGCGGACAGTTACCCACAGACCCATCAGAGTCGATACCATCTGGACCGTACCACCGTGCTGATACCAGTTTTGGGGGACCGAGCCGATCGAGGCACGATGATAGAGTGGTACCGCAATATGTATCGCCTTGGTCACCATCAAGTCCTCCGTCTGTGACGTCTCGAAGGCAGTACCCAGACTTGGAACCACCACCGATGGGATTCAGACACGAGAGGGCACGAAGCCGTTCTATGCATCCTAACCGGGAAGGAACTGGACCGAGAGAGACGAGAACGGCAAGGGGAAACGCTAAGGATGACGTAGTAGGAGAACTCAGGGAGCTCATAGACCACGTGAGGAATGGGAGAAGATCCCGTGAACGTCAAGACCCACCACCATCACCACCAGATTTCCTTAAAATGGTGATGATGATGCAGAATCTAGGGACCCAAAAGTTTCATGGAGATAGGGGACCGATGGAAGCTGACTCATGGTTGAAGCACGTATAAAGAAACTTCAACGCCACCCGATGCCCCGAGGGCTTTAGGACTGATATAGCCGCGCACTATCTAGTGAAGGACGCGTGTCACTGGTGGGACAACGTCAAGACTCAGTACACGAGTACGCTCATCACTTGGGACAGTTTCAAGATGGAATTCGAAAGGAAATACTTCCCACCCGAGGCTCGAGATCGGATGGAAGCTCAGTTTCAGAACCTGCTTCAAGGAGAAAAGAGTGTGCGGAGTTATGAGGCAGAGTTTACCCGGCTTCGACGATACGCGCACTATGGGGTTAATGACGAGCCGGTAGTGATCAGGAAGTTCCTAAGGGGACTGAGACCACAACTAAGGAGTAGACTGGTAGTAAACCAGTACTACAGTCTCTTTGAACTTGTGGAAAGGGCGGTCGATGTTGAGGAATGCATTGGAATCGAGGAGGCCGCAGAAGATCGAGTCGAGCAGAAGAATCGAGAACAACAACCACCTGGGCCAAAGAACCAAGTAGCCAGGCCAGGTAATTGGGCACAGGGAAGGGGACGCGGCCAAGGTGAAGGACAGACCTTTGGCCGTGGACAAGACCAGGGAAGCGGGCAGGCGTCAGGTCGTGGTCAGGGAATGGGAGCGGCCGGCCGGGGGACTCCGGCCATGGACCGGCTGCCCGTATGCTCAAGTGTGGAGGCCGAGGTCATTTTGCGAAGGCATGCCCCAAGGAAGGACAGACTTCACGGCCTATGCCGGACCACGTGATCTGTTTCACGTGCAACCAGCCGGGACATTACGCAACATCGTGTCCCGTAAGACATTCGACTGGTCCGAGAGTGGGACTTAGGGCGATGGAATGGGAAGATGAACCTTCGGCCAAGAGGCCAGCGATCGAGGGACGCGTGTATTCCCTAGATAAACCCGAACCATCGAGACCTACTAGAGGCCCCGTTGCAGGTACCTAAGGGTTTTGTCCTTAAGTCCTTGTGTGTTGTGCCTTTCATTTTATTTTATTTTGCTTGTAAAAAGGCGTGAACCCTTTTTGGAGTGATAAATAAATAAGAAGTTAAACGAAAGTTTATTGCTTATTTAGAGACATTGCATGTGGGCGGCTCACCCACTCATGTTCTGTTTGATTCGGGTGCTACACATAGTTTCGTGTCGCCGAGCATAGCGTCGAAATTCCAAGGAATTTTTACAATCGTAGGGATCTCTATCCGAGTTAGAACACCCGGTGACCAAATCTTGTATGCCGATAAGTTCTACATGGGAGTTCCAATAGTAATTGGACGCCATGTCTTTTCCGCTAACTTGATAGTTGTTCCTCTGGACAAATATCAAGTTATTCTAGGTATGGACTGGCTGACGGCGTACATGGCTCACATCGATTGTGGCCGTGGGAGAATCACTTTTGAACGGTTAGGGAAACCCTCCATCACGTATCTTGGCATCCGACCCAATACCGGAGTGTCTTTCGTAACCGCAGTTAGGGCTGAGATAGCCCTTAGAGAAGGCGAAGCGTATCTGGTGACCTTGAGAATGGTCAGTAGCAACAATGGAGAACCGAACCTCGAACAGATACCAGTGGTGTATGGCTATAGTGATGTGTTTAAACCCTTGGAAGGATTACCACCACCCCGTAAGGATCCCTTTTCCATTGTATTGGCACCAGGAGCGGCTCCTATAGCCAAGGCACCGTACCGAATGGCCCCAGCTGAGTTAGCCGAATTGAAGAAGCAAATTGAGGACTTAATGGCGAAAGGATTTATTAGACCATGTTCGTCACCGTGGGGAGCTCCAGTGTTGTTCGTCAAAAAGAAGGACGGTAGTATGCGATTGTGTATCGACTACCGTGGGATCAACAACGTCACCATCACAGACAGATATCCATTGCCCAGGATCGATGAGTTGCTGGATCAACTACAAGGAGCAAGTTGGTTTTCAAAGATCGATCTAGCTTCAGGCTACCATCAGATTCCAGTTACAGAAGAGGACGTTGTGAAGACTGCGTTTAGGATGCGATACGGCCAGTTCGAGTTCGTAGTCATGCCGTTCGGACTGACCAATGCTCCGGCTGTGTTTATGCGGCTGATGAACGAAGTCTTCAGAGACTACCTTGATGAGTTTGTCATCATCTTCATCGATGACATCCTTATATACTCCAAAACCGCAGAAGAACATAAGATACACTTGGGGAAAGTGTTGGAATGGTTAAGAAGCCAGAAGCTTTTTGCGAAACTCAGTAAATGCAGCTTTTGGAAAAGAGAGATCGGATTTTTAGGACACCGAGTGTCGGAAGAAGGAGTTTCAGTAGATCCGGAAAAGATAGTGGCAGTGCGAGACTGGCCAAGGCCGACCAACGCCTCAGAGATAAGAAGTTTCCTAGGATTAGCCGGCTACTACCGTAAGTTCGTCAAGGGATTTTCTAGTTTGTCCAAACCCTTGACTAGCCTAACCGGTAAGGGTGTAGCCTTCATATGGGATGATAAGGTAGAGAAAGCGTTTAATGGGTTAAAGGAGGCCTTGACCACAGCACCAGTTCTAGCCCTACCCGCGCCAAACCAGCCTTTCACAGTCTTTACCGATGCGTGTGGGACGGGTTTGGGATGTGTCCTAATGCAAAGCGATCGGGTAATCGCTTACGCATCCAGACAATTAAAGAAGCACGAGATCAACTACCCTACGCACGACCTAGAGATGGCCGCGGTTGTTTTTGCCCTTAAGATTTGGCGGTCATACCTCTATGGAGAGCCGGTCAAGGTGATGACCGATCATAAGAGCCTACAGTACATATTCACCCAGGCCGACCTTAACTTGAGACAGAGAAGATGGATGGAGTTTGTGGCAGACTACGATTTGAACATCACTTACCATCCAGGGAAGGCCAACGTAGTGGCGGATGCGTTAAGTCGCCGTAAGGCGAGTGTGGATGCAGAACGAGATCTGATTAGTTTGGACTCTGAGTTCAAGAGGATTAGATTATCAGCCTTGGAAGGAGAAAGTATCGAACCCTTGGGTTTACAAGCAGTGACCCAAGCCGGTCTAATTCAGCCCATCCGACGAGAACAGAGAGAGGACGAGAAGCTGAAGAAGATCATTGAAGGACTCAATGGTCAGGAACAACCAGGAGCAAGTGGGTATCACTTGGCTGGTGATGGAACCTTGCTTCAGGGCAAGAGGATTACCGTGCCTAAGGGACGAGGCTTACGGGAAGAAATCCTAAGGTTGACACATAAATCGAAACTTAGTATCCATCCGGGAAGTACGAAGATGTACCGGGACATTCATCAATACTATCACTGGCCCGGTATGAAGCGAACAGTGGCAAGATGGGTGGCTCAGTGCCAGACTTGTCAGCAAGTCAAGATTGAACATCAAGTACCGGCAGGACTGTTACAAAGTTTACCCGTCCCCGAATGGAAATGGGACGCAATCTCTATGGACTTTGTGTCCGGGTTACCAAAGGCACCTGGACGGTCAAACGATGCTATTTGGGTAATAGTGGATCGTTTAACCAAGAGTGCCCACTTCTTACCCATGAAATTGAACGATGGGATCGAGATATTAGCTAAGTTGTATCTGGACCAGATCGTAAAGTTACACGGGGTTCCAGCTAATATCGTATCAGACCGAGACCCTCGATTCACATCCAGGCTATGGACAGCCCTTCAGAAGGCGTTAGGGACTGATTTGCACATGAGTACGGTATTTCACCCTGAGACCGATGGTCAAACGGAGAGGACCATCCGGACGCTGGAAGATCTTCTTAGGATGTGCATACTGGACTATAAGAGCCATTGGGAAGACCACTTACCCTTAGTAGAATTTGCCTACAACAATAGCTATCATGCTAGTATCGGTATGGCATCATACGAAGCGTTGTATGGACGGCCATGTAGATCACCCATATGTTGGACCGAGGTGGGAGAAAGACAAGAGTTTGGACCGGAAATAGTGAAGGAGACCACGGACAAGATTAATCTCATCCGGACCAATATGAAAAAGGCCCAAGACCGACAAAAGAAATATGTGGATCAGCATAGAAGAGAGGTGGTTTTTGAAGTAGACGATTGGGTTTGGTTGAAAGCCGAGGCAGCAAAAGGGAAGGACAGATTTGGGAAGCCGAGTAAGTTAGATCCACGAGCTCAAGGGCCGTACCGTATTGTGAAGAGGATAGGAGAAGTGGCTTACGAGTTGGACCTACCTTCGGATAGAGGAATGCATAACGTGTTCCATGTGTCCATGCTCAGGAAGTTTGTCCGTCGCCCAGAAGAGCCGCAACCAGAATGGTTACCCGAACCACAAACCGAGATTAGACCTCCTTCCCCGGAACCTATAAGGATCGGTGAGACACGATCCAGATTTCTCAAGGGACGAGAGATTTCACAAATCAAGGTGATTAGGAGGAAGAATCAACGAGATGCGATCTCATGGGAAGATGAGGCGAGATTTCGGAAATCTCACCCAGAGTTGTTTGTTGAACCTCAACCCGATAAAGTCGGACCCTCTAATAGATAAGAATTCGGGACGAATTCTAAATAAAGGGGGAGAATGTAGTGACCCGTACCGCGGTCTAGGCCGAGGCCGGCCCAGGTCACACAGAACGGTCGGTCCAGATAGGGGAAACGACCGGTCAGGCAAGGATTTTGCCTTAGGCATGGCCAATGACCATGCACTCGTCGGACCAAGCCCGCATCAAGTCACGCGCCGAAACCGGTCCGTTCGGATACCGTTCGGCCGCGGTCAACGCCGACTGTATGTCGGTAGCGATAGGGACGGGTTGCCGACGTGAAAAACACGTGTCACCTAGCGAGAAGCCCCTTTTGCATGCCTTCACCGTGACACGATGCCACGTGTCACCCGATGGTGAGTTCCGGCTTGCATGTGAGCCACAAGGACCGTAACGCACCTAGGTCCTTGTTAGCTTCCATTTTCCTATAAAAGGAAGGACCCCCTTGTTCTTTTGCACCCTTAGAGACCCTTGGGACCGTGAGCTATCATTCGGAAACCCTAAATCCTCACGATAAAGAGAAGTGATCAAATCTGTTCCGATCCGTACTGATCTCGTACTGCGCTTGTACCGATCACGTACTCAGTCTGAGAGTGATATGCACCAAGCGTACTGAACCCGTACCGTCCTGACCCGTGAGCCGATAGCGACAGTACCGAGCCCGATACCATTCTGATCCGCGATCTGTTTTGCCGTGCCGAGCCAGTGTCCATTCTAGCATCCTTAGAAGTTTTCAGTAAGGTTGGTTCATGTCCATTTCAACCTTAGTAAATATCCTTTAGCCTAATTCTTAAGGGAAAACTCTAAGTGTGCCTTAGTAACCTTGGGACTCACTTGTTAGGAACAAGCCAAGTCCAAGGAAGGAACCGAGATCAAGTCTTGAGCCGGCTTCATACTTCATCATCTCTGTGAGTCTAAGTTCATGTATTGATGAGTAGAATACATGTAGACAGAAGTTATGTGTGATGGTGTTGATGAGTAGAACACCTTGCTTGATTAATTGCACTATGCGAATTGAGATTCAAATAGTTTATTAATAAGAATTGCTAAGTGTTGGACTTGAATCCATGATTGAATATTTATGAGTTTATATGCATGGTTAAATGATATAAAACTTTATAAATACGCGGTATGTCATTCCCGTGTCCCGTGACTTAGTTAGTTACCTGTGGGGTACTAATTAATACTCACGATGACATGGAGAGACGGGATTGCAGCCTTTGGCCATGTATGCATAAGCGATCGATGCAGAAATTCCGTTAGAGCCCGTAAAGATTCGGCGACGGAATTGTTAAAGGATCATAAGTCTTAGCCTTTGTGGCAAAGGACCGAGTGATGCCTTAACATTCACGTGGCGGGAATGGTCAACGCGTGAGGCCTTAAGAGAATAGAGAACGTTTAAATGCAAACGAACGGTCATGTTAATTATGCATCTCTTTGAGTGTTGCGTGCTGCTTGATATTGGGTTTGGGTTGGGTTGTATATGTTTAAAATCGTTTAGGTAAAACCTAGACTCACTAAGCATCTAGTGCTTATGACTCAATCTGTTTTGCAGGTAACCATAGCCTATTAGACCTTGTGGCACTCGGAACACTAGGAAATCAGTGGTAGAATTTCCTTGTTTTTGTAAATGTATATATGTAATATGTACAAGTCTTTTTGGAGTAATAGGCTCAGGATCGATATAATCTTGTAATCGTTTTGAAAGACTAAGTATAAATAAATAAAGGAAGGTTTTTATTAAATGGGGTTTCATACGATACTTAGTCTTGTCCAGACAAACCAACTGTCGAGTAAGACTCGGGTTGGCAAGCCTTGGGTCGTATTCGATAGGGACGGTTGATGGAATGTCTAGTCTAAGGCGTTAGGATTCGTTCCTGGAACCACGGATAGGGCGTTCTAGTGATCCTCAGTACCGTTCCGGTCTAGATCCTGGACTGGGGCGTTACAGTCGTACTGGCAAGGAAATCTCTTGCTATGTCCACATAGTTCGGGTGAGAGAGGGACACAAACTTGGTAAGGCCTAACTCTTCAAGATATCATTCAACATTTCTTCGAATACCGAGTAATTCGAGCATCTCAAAGTCGATGCTTGGGGTTTAGGAGTTGGTCTGGGTTGCGTTTTGATGCAGAAGGGTTGAGTTATCGCGTATGCTTTGAGGCAGTTGCAGGGTAGCGAGCGTAATCGGCCTACGCATGATCTAGAGTTGGGAGCAGTAGTGTTCGCTCTAAAGATCTGGAGGTCTTATATCTATGGAGGGAGAGTTCAGATTTTTACGGATCACAAGAATCTGCAGTATATCTTTACTCAGCCGTTGCTGAATATGAAACAGAGGCACTGGGTTGAGTTGCTGGCAGATTATGATATGGAGATCATCTATCATCCGGGTAAGGCTAATCAGGTACCAGATGCCTTGAGTCGACGGAGGTTTGATTCAGCCCGTAAGCAGGATATCGAGGATTTGGTAGGCGAAATTAGCATGTTGCGTCTTTGTGCTATTTCTTAGGAACCTTTGGGCTTAGAGGCAGTCGATCAGGAAAATCTTCTCAGTAGGATCAGAGTCGCTCAGCAGAGTGATCAGGGTTTAGTTGGTGTGTCGCGAGCTGTGGATTCTGAGTATATTGTCTCTCCGAATGGGATGATTCTGATTCGTGGTCGTGTCTGTGTACCTCGAGATGAGGCGTTGAGGCAGGAGATCTTGAGGGAGGCTCATGCGAGCAATTTCTCGATTCATCCGGGTGCGACTAAGATGTATCGTGATCTCAAACAGTATTATCACTGGTCAGGATGAAGAGAGATGTGGCAGCCTATGTTTCTAAGTGTAATATGTGTTCATTGGTCAAGGCCGAGCACAAGGTTCCGAGCGGTCTTCTGCAGAGTTTGTCCATTCCTGAGTGGAAGTGGGATATGATTACAATGGATTTTGTGGTTGGATTACCTGATTCGAGGACGTATAATGCTATATGGGTGATCGTAGACCGGTTGACCAAGTCAGCACACTTCTAGGCCATTAAGAAGACCGATGGAGCGGCTAAGTTGGCTAAGAAGTTTGTGCAGGAGAATGTGAGGCTGCATGGAATGCTAGCCAGTATTGTGTCTGATCGGGATCCCAGGTTTGCATCTGAGTTTTGGGGAGCGTTTCAGGCAGAGATTGGCACTAAGGTGCATATGAGTACGGCTTATCATCCAGACTATAGAGGATTTGCTGAGAATGTGTGTTCTGGATTGGGGTGGTTATTGGTATGGTCACTTGAGCTTAGTAGAGTTTGCGTATAATAACAGCTACCAGGCGAGTATCGGGATGGCTTCTTTTGAGGCTTTTTATGGGAGGCCATGTAGGATGCCTTTATGCTGGACCCAAGTAGGGGAGTGCAGTGTTCATAGAGCTACCTATGTTTAGGAAATGATAGAGAGGATCCGAGTCGTGATATTGAACATGAAGGAAGCTCAGGATCGTTAGAGGAGTTACGCTGATAAGCGGAGGCGAGAGCTTGAGTTCGAGGTTGGAGATCGCGTGTATCTTAAGATGGCTATGTTGAGGGGTCCTAACAAATCCATTTCTGAGAACAAACTGAGTCCGAGTTTTATGGGTTTGTTTCCTATGGTGGAGCGAGTTGGACCGGTTGCGTATCGGCTTGAGTTACCACCGATCATGAAGGCATTTCATAAGGTTTTCCATGTGTCGATGTTGAGGAAGTGCCTGCATGAGTCGGAGGAGTTAGTGCCGGAGATCCCTGCCAATCTTCAGCCTGATTTGACGGTTCCAGCGGTTCCTGTGAGGACTCTGGAGAGGAGAGTCAAGGAACTGCACCGGAAGAAGATTCTGTTGTTGCGTATTTTGTGGGATTGTGGCGGTTGCCAGGAGGAGACTTGGGAGGCAGAGGCAAAGATAAAGCTGAAGTTCAGGAAGTGGTTCGACAAGCAGGTCGTCGTTTGAGCTTAGCTTTCTTTGTGGTTGTAGTTTCGTATGGCCTTTGTGCCGGTGTTGTTGTTTTCGACTCTTGTATTTTGCGTTTGTCAAAATGATATACGTTTTTGGAGATTTATAAGATGAGTTTTCCTTATATTTCTACTGTACCAGATTGTATATTCCGGATTTTATGAGTGTGTTGACCAGTGTGGGTCATGTTTTATGGATATTCCGGTTAGCACTACAAGAAAACAGTCCATTAGTGACTACTGTTTGTGACTGAAAATCAGTCACTAATTTTTGCGACTACTTTGAGACTCATATGTGACCAATTTGTGACGACACCAAAATCAGTCGCGAAAAAGTCGCCAATTTGTGACTGATCAACTTCGTCATAAAAGCGTCACAAGATAAGAGAGCAGATAAAGTTCCCGGAATATCACCGAAGTGATTCATCTTGATGTTGAGCGGCTACCTCAAAAAGTGGGCCAGAGAGTTCTCTAAGGAAAATGGTGTCTCGCCGTAGTTCGTAAGCAGAGTATATAGCAATGGCTGATGCTACATGTGAATTGATTTAATTGACTAATCTGTTTACTAATCTCCATGGTCTTCCTTAATCTCCTGCAAATTTATTATGTGATTATTAATTAATTAGCTTTGTATATTGCTTCCAATCTTGTATTCCATAAGTCCATAAAAATGTGGTAAGATAGACCTCAGGTTTGGGCTTGAATAGAATCAATATAGTGGTATCATCTATTAAAGGATCCACCAGATATGCCTTCACTGCGGGCTTATTCCAGATGATTGGTAAGTCCAATAGAGATAATCATGCGTGTTCTGAAAAGTAGACTCAAAGAGACTTCTATCCATATGTACATCATCTCTTGAAGCGTTGGGGTCAAGAAGCGGCACATTGTTGAATATATATTTCCTATGCGATCTCTCTGATAGTGTTAGTTGCAATCCTTGAAATTGATCAAGCATTCACGAACATGTTGAACTTGTTTTCCAATCTCTTGCTTCTAGTCCTTGTCATTGATATGCTTGGTACACGTGGTGCTTGGATGATTTGACTTGGTAATTTGATGTTCTCATCGCTCACTCCCTCTTCAAGAGATTTTACCCCAAAAGGTTATCATTTGCATAAGAACAGGCCAAGTCAGAAACATTAAACATAGAAGACACTTGAAATTCTCTTGGAAACTCCAGCTTGTAACCATTATCATTGGTCTTTTCCAAGACTTTAAACGGGTCATCTCCTCGGGGTGAAAGCTTTAAACTTCATTGGCACAAAAATCTCTCTAGTCTCATATGCAACCACACCCACTTTCAAACTTCAAATGTGACTTTCTTTCTTCCCTTATTGTAACCCTTAGCACTTTGTATGTTTTACTTTTCAAAGTGCTCCTTAACCTTCAAGTGAAGCTTCTGAACCTCCTCGGCCCTTCTTTCACCATCTAAGTTCAAGAACTCTGTTTGTGGTAAATGTATAAGATCTAGGTAACTGGATTGAATCCATATACGACCTAAAAGGAGACACAAGAGTAGCACTATGAACATCCCTATTATAAGCAAACTCAACAAAAGGTACAGCTTTGAGACAAGTTTTGAGATTTCTCCCTATGGTGGCTCGGAGAAGCGTTCCGAGAGTTTGGTTCACCACTTCAATTTGGTCATCAGTTTGTGGATGACAAACTGTGGTGACTAGAAGCTTAGGGCCTCTTTTTTTCCAAAGTCCTCTAAATGTGGCTAAGGAACTTAGTGTCCCTATCCGAGACAGTCGTCCTAGGCAATCCATATAACTTAACTACTTCTTTAAAGAAGAGATGCGCGATTTGAATTGCATCGTTGGTCTTGGCACATGGGATGAAGCATGCCATCTTAGAGAACCGATCTACCAAAACAAAGATGGAGTCCTTGTGCATGATTTTTGTAAACCTAGCACAAAATCCATAGAAAAAAAATCCAAGTTATGTAGGAACTAGTAAAAAAAGATACAAACCGTGGGGTTGAATCTGAGACTTAGCTTTCTTGCAAGTGATATATCTTGCAAAGAAAGTCTCCACTGATTTCTTATGGTGTGGCGAAAACAAATGCTCATTAAGAATGACACGAGTCTTTTCCACGCCAAAATTTCCCATCAGACCGCCTCCATGTGCTTCTTAGATTATAAGTTCTCTTAAAGAACATTGTGGAATGCATAGTCTTTTGTTTTTAAAAAGGTAGCCATTATGTATGTAGACTGATAAATAAGCTCATTGCCCATGGTTTTAATAGCTTTTTGCAAAATCAAGATCTGATTAATAGAAAAGTATAATCATTTCAAAACCAAGAACTGTAGCATCCATGGTGCTAATAAGCGCATGTCCCCGAGATAAGGCATCTTCTACCACATTGTCTTTGCTTGTCTTGTACTTGATGACATAAAGGAAGGTTTTTATGAACTCTAACCACTTAGCATGTCTCTGCATGAGGTTAGCTTGCCCCCTTGGATGTTTCAAAGTTTCATGGTTTATGTGTATAACACATTCCTTCGCGAATTGATAATGTTGCAACATCTCCATGGCTCGAATTAATGCGTACAACTGCTTATCGTAAGTAGGTTAGTTGAGAGTGGCTCTACTAAGTTTCTCATTAAATTAAGCAATGGGTTTGCCTCCTTGAGTAAGGACATCTCCGATCCCCAAACTTGAAGCATCATATTCAATTTCAAATGTTTTAAGAAAATCGGGTAAAAATAAAACAAAAGCATTGGATGATATACTCCATATTTCACCTATTTTACTATTTATTTCAATGCATTTTCAAAGTATTTTAATAAGGTTTTACACCAAAAATGTAGTTTTTTCCTCGTATTTGTAGTTTGAGAGTCTTAACAAGGAAAATCATCAAAAAAGAGCAAAAAGAGCTTAAAAATGTGTAATCTAAGCTAGAGCAAGTTCTACAAGCCAAAGACTTAGTCCAACCAAAGATTTCTCAAGTTATCACATTTTACCAAGTTGGACAAGATTGAAGAGTCTAAAGTTTAGCCACAGACGGAGGATTACAACAACATGGAATTTGATGAAACTTGGCTACTCTCAATATATTTTAGTTAACTTTCTAATGGAGTTGTAATCAGCTCATTTCAAGTTGTGAGCAAGAAGATATATACACTCATTTTACTAAAGACATGTCAAACTGCCTCGGAAATGAAGCAAGCGCAAAAATGTGTCAAACACCCGACATACTCGTGGTCTAGTGCCATGGACCGTTACCAGAGCAAAAAGAGTCACTTTTCGCCCAGACACTAGACGTGATTTTTTCCGGTGTGGTTGCTCCATATTTGACCAGTTTTGATTAAAAAGACGTTTTTGCCCGAAACGAAGCCATAGAAGACCCTAGACCTATAAATACTTGTTTTTAGCCTCTTGTTTGTTTATCCAAAATAATAGTATATTTTTTATCAGAAAGAGACAGTCATCACATTCTCTTAGGGGATTGATCTTATATTTGAGTTTTAAGTGCTTGCGGAGGATGATCTCGCTTTGTACTTCGATATAGAGAAGAATATTCTATCATTTACTCTTTTAATCAAGTTTATTTATCATGAATTCAATATCTCTTTGTTTTATTTCGTGCACCATGTTTAAGTAATTCTCTTGTTGGGTTTAAGGGTTTTCAAAGGGGATTCATGAATTGATCGTTAGGTTGTTGATATTCTCATATTTTACCTTGTTTTGATATGTTTTGGCACATAATTATTCCGCATTTCCATATCATTGAGGTGTATTTGCATCTCTTTTTGTATTTCCATAGGTTTGGAGATGGAAGCTTTACAATGAGGTGATTTGGAGACCCAATGGATGCAAAATGATGGAAATTTGAAAGGAAGCAAGAGTTATTCATTTGGGCGCAAGGAGTCAAGTTGATTTACAAAAGTGAAGAAATGAGAAAAATGACAGTCTTCATACCGTGACCTGATACCAAGGGTCGACCCTTGATATGGCCAGAAGAAGGAAAATAAAGCTTTGGGAGTCAAATTGGCAGAATGCATACCATGGGTTGATATCGAGGGTTGACCCTCTGGATAGTCATTCCGAGAACCAATCATTTATTACCCGACCCGGTTCAAGACGGGTCGACCCTGTTCCATTTTGCTTCATTATAAATACAATTTTTAACTTTGTAAAACCTAAGTTTCCTCTCCTCTAGAGTTGGGTTTAGATCCAAACTTTTCTAATGAAGTTTTGGATTGATCTTTATCTTTTCATGTCACTTTAGAGAAGGATTATTCAACCTTTTATCTGTCATGTTTTATTTCTCTTCTTCTCTTTTGTTCTTCATCATGTTTAGGACATAGCTTTTTATTTGAACATGGATAATGTAGATTAGGTTGATTAATAGTTGGATAATGATGTTTAGGGCTAGATTCATATAGAATCCTTCATTTGGAATGTGTATAATGCTAGATTTGACTTGATCTTTCAATATCTAGAACTTTGATATTTGTGCCCGGAAGGTGTTCGACAAAATGTCTAGACCAAATTCCAATTGAGCTTTTCACATCTTTGCCAATAAAAATTGATGATTAAGGTGATTAGTGAATAAATGAACTTGTAATTCATGCTTGTTGATTGTCGAATTAACAAATGGAAGTTTAGCTTAATTAGGTAATTAACAAAGTGATTAATATCGTGGGAATGGATTAATCTTGTTTGAGTGTTTCATGTCCTAGGATTAAGCTTTATGAATGTCTTATCATGATTCAGTTATTGTTTCAATTTAGATTAGGATGATTGGTGTTTGATGTTCTTGATGTTTGAGTTTAGATTTTCATTGTCTCATCACTTAAGGTGCTCTTAATGCTAGACTTGGAGTAATTAACCATAGTTTAGATCTTAGGCTATTTTACACCCGGAAGGTGTTTGTGAAATGCTTGAATCAATCTTGTTGTGAGTTTGGGTCACATAACTACTTGACTGTAGTTCTATGAACTCTTGTAATAAAAATGGGAGAATATTAATGCTTGTCTAATCATTTAGATGGAATGCTTGACCGCGGATCTTGAATGTGATTAAAGAAATGGGTTTTTACCATTGGCGTTGACTAACCTAGATAATGAAAATTCCATTGTCTTGAGATTATGTTGATTATTTGATTCAAGCATCTAGGTGTCACTCTCTAGTGTCCATTATCGATTACTCTATCCATGATTCATAATCTTTCTTGCTTTCATATTTGTATAGTTCATTTTCATGCATTTCTTAGCATTTTAAACCTTTTAAAAAAATCCAAAAATATTTGCTATAGATTAGTTTGCTTCTCACATCTCTAGTGTGCAAGCTTTAGTCCTTGTGGGATCGATCCTTAAATACTCCTCGATGTTCCATGCACTTGTGGATTGTTTAAGGCTTTATTATAATTGGATCTTTGCTCTCTAGCAAAGGTAAAATTATGCGTATCAGTTACGAGATTGGGGTTTATCGATAGAGTTCTTTATCTAAATTTGTGTTTAATGGTTCTTGCTTGATTGACCATCTAGCTACTGCAAATTAGATTAATAAACTCACTGAAAGTGTTGTTTAATTACCTTAACTAATTTAGGTGAGCGAAGAATAATAGCCTACGGGAGTAGATGTAACACCCCGAACGCCCCTCCCATAGGCCCCCGTCCACTCACAGGCTCGTGGGCCCACCTTGTCTAACGGCCGGTGCGTTAGTCCGGGAGGCTCAGAAGTCTTTATTACTAAACCTGCAAATCACCACGCGATCTTTCCCCGTGTTTTGACCTCACTCACACAGTACTGGAATTGACTTCCCAGTAGGTCACCCATCCTGAAACTACTCCAGCTCAAGCATGCTTAACTCGGGAAATCTCTCAAGACTTGTGACCGAAAAGATAAGTGCACTTTGGTGATATAGGTAGCCAAATCAATTCTTTTTAGCCTCTCCGCATATACCGCATATACCATATATGCTCTGAAAACCGGGCTGTCACAATCACCCCTACTAACAGATCGCAACGTCCTCGTTGCGCATACCAAGATCGTTACCCCGACAGCACATAGTTGTCAGAGTTCGCTCTGATACCACTTGTAACACCCCGACCGCCCCTCCCATGGGCCTCCGTCTACTTACAGGCCCGTGGGCCCACCTTGTCCGATGGCCGGTGCGTTAGTCCGGGAGGCTCAGAAGTCTTGATTACTAATCTTGCAAATCACCACGCGATCTTTCCCGGTGTTTTGACCTCACTCACACGATACTGGAAATGACTTTCCAGTAGGTCACTCATCCTGAAACTACTCCAGCTCAAGCACGCTTAACTCTGGAGTTCTCTCAAGACCTGTGACTGAAAAGATAAGTGCACTTTGGTGATATAGGTAGCCAAATCAATTCTTTTAAGCATCTCCGCATATACCGCATATACCATATATGCTCTGAAAACTGGGATGTCACAGTAGAACTATGAAACTTTGTGAATATATCAAACTTGGACATTTTATGTGTGTTTAACTACTTGATTACCTATAGAAGTTGTGTGATTTAGGTTGCTTAGATATAGTAATTGTTGCTACGGAAGTAGATCAATTTATCTAATTGTTGTTTGAGATCTAGAACATATCTATGATATTTCTCTAATTTAATTGATCCATGATACCTTGCGAATTATCTGATGCCCAACTATTGAGGTCTATTGAAATTCTCTTATTGTTTACTTGTTTTTAAGTTTAATTATTGCAAATTTTTACACTATTCATAACCCTAAAACAAACACCCATATTTTCCATCTTAGCTTACCTTGACTTTTATAATTCGTAGTGTGATTATTGGTCTCTGTGGATTCGGTCCCTAAATACTACAAGTGTTTACTGTGTACTTGCAGTTTAGGTTGGATTATCTCAGGGTTAAAACATTGATCACATCATTGGACAACTGATCCTTTAAGCTTTTGAAAGCCTCTTCTTGAGCTTCTTCCCATTTGAATCCAACATATTTTTTTATGACAGTAAAGGGTGCGGCAAGAGTGCTAAAATCTTTAACAACCCGTCGGTAAAAACTAGCTAATCCATGAAACTCTGAACTTGACTAAATGTATTGGTGTGGGCCATTCTTGAATTATTTTAACCTTCTCTTGATACACTCTAAGGCCATGTCAATTCACTATAAAGCCTAAAAAATAAGTTCATTAGTGCAAAAAGTACACTTCTTCAAGTTGGCGTAGGCCTTCTCGTTAAAGCATTTTAAGGACTTGTTCTAAGTGAGCTATGTGATAAATAAACGTGTGGATATAAATGAGTATATCATCAAAGTAAGTCACTACAAACTTATTTATATAAGGCATTATAACTTAGTACATAAGCCTCATGAAGGTGCTCGGTGGATTGGTGAGTCCTAACGGCATAACTAGCCACTCGTAAAGACCTTGCTTAGTCTTGAATGTCATTTTTCATTCATTACCTTCTTTCATTCTCACTTGATAGTAACCACTCTTGTGATAAATTTTAGAAAATATGTTAGACGCATACAACTTATCAAGCATATAATCATACCTTGGTATCGGATGTTTGTATTTGATAGTTATATTGTTTATGACTCGACAATCCACACAAGTCCTCCAAGTTCCATTTTTCTTTGGCACAAAGAGGATGGGTGCAACACATGGACTAAGGATTTTACGCACATAACCATTAAAAATCTTCACTTGCTTCTCTAACTTTTTAGCCTCCTCCGAGTTTACTCGGTCAGCGGCTCAATTAGGTAAAGGTGTAGTGGATACGAAGTCAATTTGATGCTCAATTCCTTTTATGGGAGGTAAAATTCTGTAAATGTCGCAACAAACCTTTGTAAAAGGTCCATGACTTATGTGGGAAGTTGTTGTTCCGACGCGCTACAACCTGCACTCAAAGCTTCTTTAAACATCATTAGTAATATCGATTTTTTACAAGTGATTACCTTCATGATAAAATTAGGCCTAATTAATGTTATTTTTGAGGAAGTATCCTTCTCCTTAAGAATTTTCATTTGAATAACATATACTTGCGATGGCATAAGAGGTATCATGTTGTACTTTTGCTTATCATGGACAAAAGAATACATGTTGCTACGTCCATGGTGAATGATATCCTTATTAAACTGTCAAGGTCTACTAAGAAGAAGGTGGCGAGCTTGCATAGGAACCCCCATCACACAAGACTTGATCCAATTACTTTTCCCACATTATATAGTACTAGCACTTGATCCGTGATCTTCAACTCAGCCTTGTCATTAAGTAATCTTAGTAATATATGGATGAAAATGTTTAGTCCTTTCAAGACTGAGTTTAGTGACCATATAATCACTCGCAACATTAGTACATGAACCGCCATCAACAATAATATTACATACCTTGTTTCGGATGGACCATCTAGTATGAAATATGTTCTCTCTTCAAGCTATTTCATCAGAATGAACCGTGAGGCTCAGGTTCAAGGCAAGTCTTATAACAAGAGACTCTCCATACTCTGGATAACAATCAACTTCTTTAGAGTCTACTTCTATCATCTCAAGCTCACTTTTATCTTGAGACTCGTATTCACCCGTATCTATGAGAATCATCACTTGTTGGTTTGGACATTCTCTAGTCATGCGTCCCCTACCGTTACACTTAAAACAAGTAATGTCACGTGTTCTTGAAGTGTTTGTGTAACATCCCGTGTTCGCAGTTAAGGGTTAAATCGTTACTTAGAAAAATATATGAGCTTTTCGACAATTAGAAATAGTTAGAGGTTTGATTATTAGGGAATGTAAACTTAATTATTGGCCCACTAAAGGTAAATTGGCCTTGAAATAGGGAGAATTGGGCCATAGGAATTTTAGGGAAAAGAAAACCCTAGATTTCTTAGGAGAAGGAGGCAAAAATGAGGAAAGCAAGGAATATAGGTGGGCATGACCCATAAAAAATGGAGGTGGATAAAAACAAGGAAAGTGAAAATTCTCCTAGGGATTTTGGTTAGAGCTGTCAAACGGGCTAGCCCGCGCCCAAACGGGCCACCTGCGGTGGATTTTTTGTTTTTTGCAGACCAATGCGGGCCGGCCCGCTAGAACCGCAGTTTTAATTTATATGTCCAAGCCCGCCCCGCATTATTCGACGGGTTAGCGGGCTGGCCCGCGGGCAAAATATTTATGTGTTTAAATTTTATGATTTTTCATAACATATGTTTTTTTATTGTTTAGGTTATATATTTTCCATTATTAGATATCAATCTTGCATTTTCAGCATTTACAAGTTTTTGAAATTTCACGTTTAACGACCTGAGTTCACAAGATATGTTAATTATGTCAACAAAAAATAAAATAAAAATTAAATTTTAGTTCACTTATTAATCAATTTATACAATAAGTAAAACTACAAAATATTAATAGATTCACGTGGTTGTGTTATATCCATGAAGAATCACTTTTGGTATTAACATTTTTTTAAAAAAAATATTAAACAAGTAGATCTACAAAGAAAAAAACGTGAATCTCTTAACTCGAAGATTAATTAAAACAACTGACCATGACAAATTTCAAGATTTGGTTGAAATAGAAATCGTGACTTTTAAATTTGTTTCTGAATTTGAATTTGGTTATGAGTTTTAGTTCTCTAATTTTTAAATTGATCGTGATTTTTTAATTTATTTTTTGTGAGTAGAGATTCTTGAGTTTTCTTGTAGAAAAAGAAAAGAAGTAAAGATATTATTTTATTTTTAAACTTTCATGATACTTTTAAAACTTTTTACCTAAGCCAAAAGATTCATAATTTTGTTTTAGTTTTGTGTCTAGCGGGCTACCCGCAAACCCGCAAATTCGCAACGGATAAACCCGTTTAACCCGCAAACCGTATCGGATCAATCCGCGAGGCCCGCTTTTAAATGGGCTTAGAAAATGTTGTCCAAACCCGCACCGTGCCGGGCCTACTTGGGCCTGGCCCGCGGATCGTAGGCCCGTTTGACAGCTCTAATTTTGGTGTAATATAAATAGTGAGCAAAGGGAGCTCATTATTTTACACACCAAAAACTTTCTCACCTCTAGAGCCAAAGATAAACACTTAAGAGAAAGAGAACAAGGAAGAGCTTGACAAGGAACTCAGGGCCTCAAGTCCATAGGAGATTGAATCAAAGCCAAGGTAAGGCGCGATTTGTACTTAACATATTCATTTTCTACTTTTCTCCATTATAGTTTTCATGTAGTCTTTTAGTAGTATAGATTAAAGGAAGTATAGAAATGGATCGAGGACAACTCGCTCCGGTTAAGGGAACCGAACGAACGGCTCGAACCAGTACGTAAGTGATACGTACGGATAAGAGATTCGGATATACGCTTATGATGGAACGGACAATGGTCCATCCGTATATAGTATGAGGGAACGGACAGTGGTCCGTACATCCGTGGTACGATGACAGAGAATGGTCCGTACGTACAACATGGAACAAAGGATGGTCCGTACGTCCGTGGTACGATGACGGATAAGAGATCCATACATACGCGATATGATGGAACGGACAATGGTTTGGTACGTAAAGTATACTAATATGGCCTCGGGGTGAATCAATTGAAGGATCTAGAGATGATATCGGTATGGCCTCGGAGATGCCTCGATACATCTTATCTAAGGTCAAGACCGGAAGTGTAGGCACAGCGATCACATCAATGTCAACCCAGAAAGCAGCTGTTCGCGGATTAGGAGGTCTTGATAAGAGATCAATATGACCTCAATCTAAAACAGCATAAGGCCATAAGGAAAGTATTAAGCTTAGCTATAGGCGTAGTGACAAAGCTTTTGGTTGGATCATGGCGATCCAGCTAAGATCTCGTTTGTGTGATTGGTATATAGTCTAGACATAGACTTAATCTATGAACACGTTAGTTATGGATTGAATACATATGCCGAGGACATGCCATGGATTTCAACTATATGCTCGGGGAAACTTGTCTTGGCTAAGGTTAAGGAAACAGTGACTCGTTGTTTAGTGAGAAGGATATGAACTCTAAGGAGTTCTAAGGTCCAAGTCACATTCATATTGCTAGGATTGTTTAGGAAGTTGAGAAATGATAGTTTACTTTCATTTTTGAATAGAATCTTGTATGGACATAGCTATACCATACAGCTATCATAGGCCAAGTGTATGATCTGATTGCAGTCACAGGTAAGTGGCTCGATCGATCATCATTAAATCATAAAAATAGAGCTATGGTCAGATAAGCGATTGAGTGAGGATTTTCGAAGTTGAATTTAGGCTATATCATAGGTTTTGCTACGTAGAAACTAGTCTACGGCAAGGTAGAATGACAATTGACCATTGTATGATTAGGTATAAAATCCTTCGCCGTTGAGGATCTCGATACTTTCTCCCTCAGGGAGTTTGGCTACAAAGTCCGCCAGGACAAAAGACTTGGCACTCGGCCGTCCCTTGTAGACTATATCATACTCGCTCAGCTCGATCGCCCATTTGATTAATCGCCCGGACTGGTTAGGACTATGAAGTATTAATACCTCTATAGTGTATGATTGAAAATAAGCACGAAGTTTCCTTGCTGATATCAACAGAGCTAACGCCAACTTCTTAGCTGGATTCAGCTTCATGTCGTAAAGATTGAGCGTGTCGAAGCATTTGCTAAGATTCCCGATGTGGTCTTCGGTATTTACCGATTTTACAAACATGTCGATGTAGATTTCCATGGATTGACCGAGTTGATCGGCAAACATGCGGTTTACTAGGCATTGATAAGTAGTGTCGGCGTTCTTTAAGCCAAATAGCATGACCTTGTAATAGTAGATACATTTGTCCGTGATGATGACCATTTTTTCCCTATCATCTGGATGCAACATGATTTGCTTATATCCAGAGAAATCATCCATGATGGATAGCAACTCGTTCCCAGCAGTAGCTTCGACCAATCTGTCAATATGGGGAAGAGGGAAACTATCTTTTGAACAAGCCTTGTTTATGTCGGTAGAATCGACACTGGCCCTCCATTTTCCATTCTTTTTCTTTACCACGACAAGGTTGGCAAGCCAGTCGAGGTACTTTACCTTGGTTATCGATCCTGCCCCGAGCAACCTTTCTACCTCATCGTTGACTGCCGTGGATCGCTCTTATCCTAGCTTTCTTCTTTTATGTTTGATCGGCCGATGAGACGGGTCGATATTGAGTTCGTGGCAGATGATCTTGGGATCGATTTCCTTCATATCCTCCACTGACCAAGCGAAGGTTGATATTTTTCGTTGAAGTAAGTCCACTAGTTGGTCTCAGATCGGGTCGTTGAGATCAGTGCCAATTCCCGCACATCGTTCTGGTTTTTTTAGGTCGATCATAACCTGCGTAATTCTTTCCAGTGAGCATCTTCTTGACTTTTGCCGGTGGTCTCTTGTCCATTTTCTCTGCTTGTTCCGATATCTTGAGGGTCAGTGCTGCTCGGCTCCTCTGTTTTCTTTCTAGGAGAAAATAGTTCCTTGCTTCGACCTGGTTGCCCCGAGTTGTATATGTTCCCTGGTTGGTTGGTAGCTTCAAGCATTGGTGATAGAGAGACGCCACGGCTTTCATGACATAAAGCCAAGGCGTCCCAAGCATAATGTTGTACACCAAGGCGGTGTCGACTACTCTGAACTCGATTAGTCGTGTGACGTTTAATATGCAAACTGGGAGTTCGATACTCCCGAGCATGATAGTCGCCTGGTTGGCGAATCTGATCAGAGGCTATGGATCGCTTTGTAGTCTATCTCTTTTTATCTCTATTTCGCGGAGGGTGTTCCGGTAAATGAGATTTACCGAGCTTCCTGTGTCGACTAGCGTCCAGTTGATTTCACAGTCATCTACCATGATTTGAATGACCAGAGGGTCGTTGTGGGGGCAGCTCAGGTTTATCGTGTCCCTTTCGTCAAATTTGGTTGTTAGGTGCTCTTCCGTCAACCGTCTTTGCCTATCCTCCCGTCAGATAGACCTGATGCTACCCTCTTCTTTGTTCGCTCCTCCCATGATCATGAATGTTATCATGGTCCTTCGTGGTTGTTTGATTGATTTTTTTCTAATCGAATTTGCGCCCAACAAATCTATAGCCCCACGGTGGGCGCCAATTGAAGGTATCAGATTTGTGCGAACAAACTCGATCTCCTTAAATGAGTAGGGTTTTAGATCTGAGGGCCAAATGATAAGAAAAGCTTAGAAGAATAAAGAGTGTTTCCAAGAATATGTATTATTCAAGAGAGTTGCGGATGCCTGTTCGGGAAAAATGAGTTAGATATTTATACTACAATGATCCTAGAGAATAAACCCTAGAAATATAGGGAAAGTATCCTAACTAGATAGATTTACATAATATTTCCATATATTCTCTACTTCCTCTCCAAGTATCCCGAGGTCGGCGACCGTCGGTAGTTTGGGCTTCGTAGGTTAATTTAGGCCCAACTTGTCTCCTCCGGATAGATATTCGGGTCGGTTATATCCTAAGTCGGGTCTAGGTAGATAGGAGCCAAATCCGGTACCACCAATAAGCAACAAAGTTTATTAGTCTAGTAATTACTATATTTATATATAAAGTGGCTAAATGAGATGATACTGAGAACCCATAAAGGCATAATCTAAATACAAATTTCAATCGCTGAATGTCTATATATAAAGCATTTCATGCTCCTTCATTCGCTATAGGAGCAGGACTCAACAATATTGTTATCAATTAGTACATGTTTATTCCTAGCCAATGATAAACAACCAGACCGTTAGGTTTGCTCGACAATAATGTGTTACAACAATGCAATGCCAATGGTCACATTTTGGTGATATAATTGTGTGTTTTATAATTATTTGTTTACCGACTGTTGGTGCTAGGTTTTGTATCAAAACCGGTCCACGAAGGCCCAGTAATTATAACTTAAAAGCTTATTGGGTTTTGTCACTAAGATGGGCTTATTAAAGCAGTTAGCGAAAAAGAGAGAAAGTTGCGCGCTGAGAAGATAAGCACGAGTAACTGTAAGGGTCGGTCAAACCCGGAGATCTTGGAGCAGGTAACTGCGGATCATGGATTGTGGAAAGAATATCCCGCTAACATACAGGGACGGTTGAAGAGATCGAGGGGGCTATATAAAGGCGAGAGCTGTCTTGAAAAAGGCGGACTGAAAATTATTCACTTGAGATCCAAAAAAAATCATCACACAGCTTCCATAAACACATTTTTGTTATTTGTTATACATTTCATATCGGAAAACCATTGTATTAATCTTGATATTCGAATCATATTAATACAAATCCATTTCGTTACGTTTGATATATTTTTCTTAGGTTCACCACGAGAATTTAAACATAAATCCCCCATTTGATTATCAAATTCATAGTTGCGGATTTTAGGATACACAATTTGGCGCGCTAGGTAGGGGGTTAATTAGATTCTCTCACTCAAGAACCCTAGATTTGATCTTCAAAGTAACGAAATGGATCAACTTCCATCAAACACTCCAAGATCCGTTGCGACCGATAAAACCATCAATGCCACCATTCAACCATCAACTCAAGCTCTCGTGCAGCAAGACACGATGGACGTTGCCTCCGAGACAACCACCCTTAGCGTGATCCCACAATCGGTTCAGCAAAACCTGGTGCCAACCGCAACACCACAAGCAAACTACCAGGCTGCTAGTCGAACCGAAATAGGATAACCTCGTTCCACAAGACCAGTTCGCCAAGATACTGTAGGATCCTCGATGATCACCACGCCTGAACAAACAAGGTCTGACCTCTCGACCGTGATTTCAGGAGCTTTCAGCTCCCTAAGCTAGCGGGATGCTCCTTCAGTCTCGACCACTGGAATGAATGCACAAAACCAGATTGCCACGGGTTGTCTAAACCAGAGTTTTGATCATGCCGGGCAATCCAGTTACTGCTCCCAGGAATATGGTAGACAGATATTTGCCTCCTTCCCCGCCTCTAGTTGGTGTTCCGGCATTGACTCGTGTTGAATCAACCGTGATTAGCTCGGTAGCAAACGCAGTGCCCACAACCCCAGATGGTGCCGCTGATATCTGGAACATCCTAAACTCTCTGGTCGATATCACCAGAAGGCAGGATAGTTTCACCCGAAATATCGCTGCTAGTATGGAGCAGCAACGTGCTGAATTTACAGCACGAATTTCCGAGTTGTCTAGAACAATCGAAGACGGAGCAGGGATTCTTCATGCGCAAGCAACGGCACGAAGCACTCTTCCACGAACCACCTTGGATTTTTCCACGATCCACGTATCTTCGGGAGCTAGTGTGCACCCGATGCATACCCCTGATATAACCACGCATCCCGTATTCACTCCCCCAAATATCACAAACATGGGATCTAACCTAGCAGGAACTTCTGCGTCCGCAGCAAGAACGAATCCGACCCATATCGGGGCAGGAGGCGAATTTTAGCCACAAGCTCCATCGTCTCCTCCTCCTCTTCCTCTAGGTTGTGAGCCGCAGAATGTGAGGTGGTTAGGATCTTCGGCATTTGCGTCAAGTACAACCCCCCATCCTGATAGGGCAAGAGCAGTTAACTTTCATCCAACTGCAACATTTGCCCCGCCTGTAAGACGGGAAACTAACGTTCCATGCACAACCACTGACTCTAGCTTACAAGCACCGGCAGGGTCGCTTCCTCGAATCGCCCAGCAAAATAGCGATTTCGATGAGGACCATTACGATCCAATGTGGCCAGATGAAAACCATGATGTGAGGATTCAGCAAGACACAAATGACTGCAGCTTTGAAATTCTAAGAAAGCGACTAGACAAAACCAACGCCGAACTACAACTCATGAGTTCTTGTGTCCATAGAGCTATAAGTTTAGCTCCAGAAAGTGACCTCATGATCAAGAAAACTAGAGGGACTCCATTCACAGATCGAATCGCTTATGCCCATATTCGGGATACCGGGAAGCTCAGGCTCCCAATTTATGAAGGTAGTAGCGACCCTAAAGATCACATACGAGCATTTAGGTTGGCTATCACCAGGGCACATCATACACATGATGAAAAGGAGGCAGGCTACTGCCCTCTCTTCGCAAAAAAGCTTGCGGGCTCAGCCCTCGAATGGTTCTCAAGACTGCAAGAAAAATCCATTAATAATTTCACACAACTGATTTCAGCATTTCTGAAACAATATTTGATTTTCATCAAACAAGGAGCCTCTGAAGCAGACCTTTGGTCACTAGCACAAGGCCCAGTTGATTCCTTATGTTCATACTTATCCCGATTCAAAGGGGTCAAGGCGAGAATCGCAAACCTCAACGACAAAATGGCTTTAACAGCATTGCGTCATGGTCTAAGGTACACCTCCTCATTCCGACATGAATTAACGGTTCGAAAGGCTGAAACGCTAGCTGACGCCTTAGATCGGGCTACTAAGTGGGCAGTTAGTGATGAAGAGGTCGAAACATTAGCTAGAAAGCATGCCGAAACATATACAAGTTAGGAATTAGATGGGATGGCTCATACAGGGTCATCGCAACAGTTCATAACAGTATCAACACACTTAAAAACTTAAACGGAATACCCGAGATGCAAACATGGAACACCATGAGTCTCAAAATGTATTACCACTAAGTTATAATTAATAATCGAACTACGTTAAGGCTTGATCCCTCGACATGGTATGTAGGCAGCTCAAACCATTGAGTCCAGCCCCTATTTTCATTTTTCCTTTCGTCCTCATCATATCATGACATCATTTGTTTCACAGTGCACCGCAAAAGCACACCTTGCGTGCCCCTAATACAAATAAAATACAAGCATGCTTTATCTTCCATGATTATCTCATCTTTACCATATATTCAAATTCATATTTTTCACTTCAAAGCCTCAAACGGCTCTAACACGCTTATCTTAAGTATAACGACCTTCAAAACGGTCGCACCGAGTCTCGACTCGACATACAAACAGCCTCAAAACGGCTAATCAAACTTTTTACTTTAAAATCTTAAATGGCTCTAACACGCTTATCTTAAGCATAACGACCTTCAAAACGATCACCGAGTCTCAACTCGACATACAAACAGACTCAATACGGCTAATCAAATTTTTTACTTTAATGTCCTAAACGGCTCTAACATGCTCGTCTTGAGCATAACGACCTTCAAAACGGTCGCACAAACAACCTCGAAACGGCTAATCCGAGTCCTAGCGCTATCCACAAACAACCTTGAAACGGTTCACAAAACCAAATAACTTAAACAAGTTATACTCAAGATGGCCCTGGATATGCCACATCAAACCAACGCCTCTCCTGAATCAAAGTCACATTGATTTTTGATCAGTTTAAGGCAATCAACGTCGTGCTGGCAGCACAAATCAAGATTAAATGGTCAAATGGTCAAAATTAAAATTAGTTTTAAATGGTCAAAACTAAACCCCAAACCTACATCCTACCCCCTAAAACTATATCCTAATTGTACAATAGTTAACCCAAACCCAAAAATTTAAATTCTAGACCTTTTAAAAATCATTTTTTGTGTTTGTAGTATTTTTAAAAATTTTGATTGTTTTTTGAAAAAGTGGCATCTAAGGAACTTTGCAAAATTAGTTGTATGGTTGGAAAAAAAACTTAAAAATGTGGTATCTAAAAAATTTCTCAATCAATATTGTCTATAATCTTCTCCTCCATCTCAAACAACGACGATAAACAACAAACAACGTCCTTACTCGTCTCGCTTATCATATTCCCCGGCAAGAACCCTACGGACGTCGACGAGGTCTCATCGGAGGAAGACGAGTACGATGTGTAAAACGATATTGGTGACGACGGAGACTCCACAACGACGTTGGAGTTAGGTTCTCCGGCAACATCTTTGGAAAGTTCTACGGCTATGTTTAAGAGCAAATCGGCGAAGGCAGCGAATATGTATTTGTGGCTTGTCTTGACGTTAACTTTCAAGAACCAAAAGAGAAGCTTCTCAAGGCTTTTCCAATCGTGGTGAAGCGCGTGTGCTTCAACCATCTTTTCCATGGATTTCTTGAAATCAGAGTAAGGGTCGTTTGATTCCAAGGACAAGAGCATGAAGCCTTCTTCGTCTTCCTCATGAGCTTGTTCTTCTTCTTCTCTCTTAGTAACTTCTTCGAGTATAGAGTTTGACTCTCCTCTACGTTCAAAGAAAAGTCTTTTTGAAGATTTTAGTCCTCTAATTACATTCTCTATGGACTCTATATCCAGTGGATTTTCCATTGTATCATCGGTTGTGGTGGACGAGGAGGAGGAAAAGCTTCCCGGAGGTGGCTCGGTATTGTCGACATTTTTAGGTTTGTTAACGGTAAAGGAAGATTTGGAAGATATTGTTTTTGGGTTTTGTTGGTGAGAAGAAGGCCATGGCCATGAATAAGAAGAAGATGATGAATTTGAAGAAACTGATGAAGATGAAGTGTTCTTGTTTAGAAATGGGAGTTTCATTTTCTTTACCATTTTTCTTTATATCTTTCTTTGATTGCTAGAAAATAAGACAGTATCAGAGAAGAGGACAGGAGTGGAAGATTTTAAGGCTTTTGAAAAAAAGGAGAGAGGCTGTACGAAAGTATAGTGGGGTCTTTTTCCAAAAATGAAAAACTTTATTTTGTTTTGATTTAATTTAAATTTTGTTGGGTTTTTTTTGGCTATTAATTGTATTTAATTATTGGCTCCAAAATTTATTGTTGTTTGGTTGGGGATCATTCAATTTTTGTAAGTACGTTTCCCGGTTAAGATATGCGTATTTAATAACAATATTGAATATCAAAATTCAGAACTCTAGATTTTTGAATTTTTAGAACATTATATTGATTTTCTATTTATTTGATAACATTGGCTAAATCTTCAAAGTATATAAAATCAATTGGAAACTTAATTATATTTACATGAATTTGATACATTCCGTTAATAATATCAGTGAAAATGCAGAATCAGATATACAATAAGTAATGCATATGTATTATTGTAAATTAAGTATTTTTAGCTTTAAAACTATATATCATTTTAAAATAAACTCAAAATATTAAACTAATGATCTCGTTTATATCGACCATATTTGTTCTCTCACTTTCTTAAGAAAAAAGTAAGAAAGAAGTCGGTCTCCGTACTCTAAATTTCTAAAGTTAATTTAGGGCCCACAAAAAAAAAAAAAATTTCTAAAGATGAGCAAGATTAGGTTACATTAACTAAAGAATTTGGGGAACTCGGATCAAAAAAATCCTCTCTCTTAAATCCTCCCCCTTCTCACTAGAAAAAAACAAAGAAAAGTGTGCTTCCTCCGCCCGACGTCGGATTAGCCGGCGTTGTGGTGTTTTAGTTTCTTTGTTTCCTTTCTCTCAAATTTCGGTTCGGCTTTGACCGATTTTATTTTTCCGGCGTGGTTCGGATATGGTCTTCCGACGTTGTTTGGATTTTGTTTTCCTATTCCTTTTCAGGATTAGGATTAGCCACCTCGGCCGTTTCAGATACGGGTGAAGAACATCCGAAGATCCGGGTGATGATGACTAAGAACTTCCTCATCCCACTTTGGGAACTATTCTTCCTTGGCTGGGAGACAATATCTCCCCAGGTTTCTCCGTTAAAGCCAAAAG
Source organism: Draba incana (assembly GCA_963576765.1). Classification (NCBI taxonomy): domain Eukaryota; kingdom Viridiplantae; phylum Streptophyta; class Magnoliopsida; order Brassicales; family Brassicaceae; genus Draba; species Draba incana. The sequence goes on along the minus strand of OY755216.1, from coordinate 13,764,472 downwards.
AGAAGGCGGTGGAGAAGGGTCATGGTAAGCGATGGTCGGCGGTGATCTTCAAGGTGGTGAGGATTTCTATTTCATCTTTCGCTTGGATTACTTTATTCCGAGGATTTTCTTTAGGAATTTTGATGAAGCAAAGGTTAATCTGTGACGGTGAAGCTCGGCAAAACTGTTTCAGATTCAGTTCAATCCTTAGATCTGCATGTTGTAGACACGTGTAATGCTTTAATTGTTGTTATCTAATGGTAACAATTATCTGATTAGGATTGTAATGGACTTTCTCAGATATTCCTAAATGAAATAAAAGGCTTTGCAGACAAAAAAAAAAAAAAAAAAAGGTTACATTAACTTTTAAGAGTATGTACATTGGAGACAATGTGGGTGTGTCTCATAATATAAAATTATTAAAATTTGAGTAAAAGGAAGAAAGAGAGTGTTTTTGTTGAAATAGTTTGGTGTATTGAAATATAAAATTAATAAAAGTTGAGTAAAGAGAGGAGATAGTGGGTTTAGTTGGAGAGACTGTGTCTTGGGGAAGACATAAGAGAGAGATAATTAGGGTGTGTTTAAATATAAAATTAATAAAAGTTGAGTAAAAGGATGAAAGAGAAGGTATAAAGTTGAATAAAAAATAAAAAATAAAGTATAAAGTTGAGTAAAAAAAAAAGAGAATGTATTTTTAATATTTTTATATTGTGAAACATCGGTAAAATGTCTCCGTGATGGCCTAAGTAGTTGATCCAAATAATTCCGTGTATGAGCAACGTAGCTACATAATGAACTTTAAAAATATAAACAAAACCTATGTACTGAAATAAAAACAAAAACCAAATTACGTACTGAACCAGTGACTTGACAGGAAAAAATATTTTTAATTATTGATAGATACGACATAGGAATATGACAGAAACGACTTCTAAAATAAATTGATTCTACAATGTCACCAAAACTATTAGTCGACACTTGATAGCTTTACCTGCCAAAAATATCCATCGATCATGATGAACATAATATTATATTATATAGAGCAATGTTATTAGTATTTCTTAAACTGGTCAACACAATTGCAATATTGATGGAGTTTCACTTATTTAGTATACCATATGAAATTTAAGATCCCCAGAAAAGTAATCAATTTATCCGTTGATAACTAAAAAACTTCATTGTTTGCTAAAAAATGGTAAACTTCATTTATATAGTTATCATCTCTTGTAAATTTCATGTCATTTCACTAGATCATGACCATTGATCAACGGATACAGTCATTTGTTTTTTCTTAAATATGATCCAAGTTGTATCCTAAGAGCATTAGATACTAGATCATGACCATTGATCAACAAACATAGGTTCTAAGAGATTATTTAGTGTATAAAAAAAAAAAAGCAAAAAGTGGGAGAGAGACATAGAAACAGTTTCTTATTTTATAACTTTTAGATATTCCATTAGATACTCTTGTAACAAATGTTTGTTTATGATTGGTTCAAATTTGAAAAAGTTTATAAAATTTAATTACATAACTAAACTAAAATAAAATATTAGTATATTTTTTTTTGAAGATACTTTTTTCTGTATCTTACCGTTAATGATGCTATAAGAAGTTTGGCAATCTTTTTATTAAATTGTTAAATGGTGTACCTTTTACTAAATGAGTGTTAAAATGACGTAATAATGGTCATGATCGAGTTATAGTACGAAGGTGTAATGAATATTGTAATTTAAAGTGAGAACACAAATCTAAAACATATATTCATATATATATATATATATAAACGTGTGTACGTACGTACCACACACTTTAAATATAACGCAAATGAATTACAAGATAATAAATATAAGACATTTATATAAGAAAAAAGGGAAAACTCAACGAACAGTCGAAGCAACCAACTAACTATCAAAAGATGTTTAAAGAAAATTATAAGTTCCGTGGTAGTCGCTTCAACTGAAACATATCCTAAGGGCATGTTCAATGGTAACTTTCTAGTGTTTTATGTGGTGTTCTTATAATATAAAATTATTAAAATAGTTGTAAAAAGAAGAAAGAGAGTGTTTTTATGAGGTATATTGAAATATAAAATTAATAAAATTTGAGTTTGGAATAGATAGTGAGTGTGTTTAAATATAAAATTAATAAAAATTGAGTAAAAAGAAGAAAGAGTGTCTAAAATTAGATATTTTGGAGGGTGTTCTTAAAAGGAAGAGAGAGTGTTTAAATATAAAATTAATAAAAATTGAATAAAATGATAAAAAATAAGGTATAAAGTTGAGTAAAAAAAAGAAAGAATGTGTGTTTTAATAATTTTATATTATAAAAACAGTCCATAAGACACCACAATTGAACATGGTCTAACCTTTAATAATAATGATTTCATATCTGATACAGCTTTAATGCTATGGCCTTAATAATTAAAGCCATCGGTTTGGCTGGCCCTTCTTGAATACGAACATATCTAACATAAATTTGGATTGGTCTGGCTCATGAAAACTTTAGCTTAGAAATTGTGGTCTGAAACCATAAATAGTTTAAAGTTGTAGATGGATAACGTAATTAACAGAAAAGGGAAAATACAAGTTAAGTGAGAAGAGACATAATGTTATATACCCCTCATCGTATTACCCAGTTCGAAATGAAGTCGTAAGTCGTAACTAATTTTGATGTAAGTGTCACCTGACTATTCTTATTACTAATTGCTAATAAAATGCATTTAATATAATTATAATTGCAGGAGAAGAAAACATATGTCATTACGTTGAGTATCAGAATTTCGTATGCTAAAAAAAGAAAAAAAACAATTGACACTAGGTTAATAAAAAATATTTGGTCTTTGTCGATGCCATGTGCTTGCATATGATATGATGATCCACATATAAGTCGTACCTCTCCCTCTCTAATAACATGGAAGCAATTAAGCATCACAAAAGAAAGATTCAAATTACTTCCAATGATGCACACATCAATTAACACATGCATGCATGGTACGAGGCTTACATGGTAATAGAACCCATCACCATCTACGCTCTAATACAATTATCACACTTTGTATTGATTTCTATCCGTATGAATTCATTAGTAAAATTAATGGTATTGTGCTTTATTTTGGGAATGAAAATTCAGTCTTTATATTGACAAAGGAACAACAAAACAGATTAAATTAAAAATTTTACCGTAGCTATATCAGCATGAGTCACACGCATGGAAAGCAAAGAAAGAACATGATCTCGCTATTATACTAATTGATCACATAAAGTAAGATGAAACCTCCGAAAAAGATCTCTTGGGCGCGCATCAACCCCTCTAGACATTACTCTTACACATCTCTTACCAAGGACAAACATCAAGTGAGTGTTTACTTCTTCTCTTAGGACTACTTATCGAGTATATATCATTTATCTATTTATTCGTCTTCCCAATACATTTGGAGGCTTCTCTAGCTGTGATGAAGCGTGTGTACCTCAACCATTTCAACCATGACTCACTTGAAATTAGAGAAGAAAATGTGGAAGGATTCCAAGGACAAGAACATGAATCCTTGTTCTTCATCTCTTCGAGTATAGAGTTCGATTCTCCTTTTCGTTCAAATATGAGTCTTTTAGAGGATTTTATCCCTTTGATCACATTCTCTATAGACTCAGTATCCGGGAGCACTTTTACGGCTTCAATGGTAGATGAGGTGGAGGATGATGGGGAGGAGGAGATCATGATATGGAGTGGCTTCTCCTCCTCATCCTCCTCGTCTTCGATATCACTAGTGTTGATTGCGATGATGGTGGATCTGAAAGACGTAGTTCTAGGGTTTTGGTGACAAGAAGGCCATGCCCATGATGATGAATTTGAATTTGAAGAAAATGAAGATGAAAAACTCTTGTTTAGATATGGCATTTTCATTCTTTTCCTCCTTGTTGGTTTTTTTTTCCCTTTTGGGTTGGAGTCAAAATGAGAAATTACTTAGGAGAAGTGTAAGTGTTTAAAGGTAGGGTGGGTGATATATTCTGAAACTTCCTATTTATTGTTTACCTAAACGAATGAATTTGATTGAAAATGAGCAAGGGTTAGATGTTCTAAAAATTATGGATATAAAAAAGACGATCTGTACACCTAAGCTTCACGTTGTTATATATACGTATCCGAAGATTCATAATGGTTCAATAAGTATCCTGTTTTTTCTTTTCTTCTTTTACATAATAAGAAGCTATATTGCATGGAATCGGAATCGGGTACGTGGAAGCGAAACTCTTGGAAACGCGGAAGCGATTTTTTTGAAAAAATTAGGAATCGAGTACGTTTTGGAAGTGTATAATTATATGTACGTGTATATACATATATATTTATTTATTTTTCAATGTAGTATCAATTATAAAATATTCATAATTAAGCCTTATTTTAAACACATCCAAGATTAAACCAAAAAACATCGTTTGAAATTTAGAACACATATCCAATTCATAAAGTATTAAGTAACTTAATTAGAAAAGAAAAACAAACCACAATGTTAAAAATCAAGGATTTTGATCATCATCTTCATGTTTGTTTTTAATAATTCGTATTTCTTTAGGGTTTTTAATTCTTTTTAAGTTATAAAAATTTCAAAATAATCCTAAAGCTTCTCAATATTTACTTTACACATTACCAAAACAAAAGATATGCTTTCGTCGCGATTCCAAACCGCTTTCAAATCGGTAATTTTCGGAATCGCGATTCCACGACGCTTCCAAAAGATTCCGATTCTGGAGCGTGAAACGTCGATAAATAGAGTTTCCATGCAATGTAGATAAAAAGTTAATACCACAAATTTTGGTTTTGGTTGTAATAACCATAATAAGAATTTGGCCCCTTCGTCAGTGTAATCTTGGTAAACATAATAATAACCATGTCTATCACTGTTTTTTATATTTAATGTTCTTTGAAAGCCTGTCGACAGATCAATATGTCAAAATTTGTATACAACAATAGATCTCCGAATTTAATTTTCCAATGTCACCATATTTATGCTGAAACTTGACAAACCTACTTTAGAATTAGCGACTCCATGTGTCGATGCGTAAATGTCCTACACATCATGTACAATTTGAAGAAGCAACTTTTCGAGTAGCTGTAAATTCCCAAACTTAATGCATTTTGTTGGTAATTATCTAACTGTCTATATAATATACTGAGTGGCATTCGGTTATTCGGTTTCTAAATAATAGATACCATTAAGTTTTAAAGTTTAGTTCGGTTTGGTTCAGTCCGGTTTGAATTTTTTGATTTTCAGGTTTTTTTGTTTCTCAAAAATAGATTCCATCAAATTAACTAAAATTAATTAATATTTTAAATATTTAGTATATTAGTTTTTAAAAGAAATTTTAGTTAAATTCAGCTGGGCTGGACTCGAGATGATGTAATTCGGTTTTCAAGTTTCTATTCCAATAGGGTTATTTTATAGTTCGATTTGGGTTTTAGTTCGGGAGTTTTGGTTGGGTTCGGTCATTTTGCCCACCCTTAATTGTAAAAGAGATATTATGTTACCTATTGTAAAGAATATAGTTAGTTCATAGTTGCATAAAAAAGACACCAGAGGTTATATCTATCACCCATAAGATCCAGCCCTGAGTCTTGGGCTTAAAACCTGATGAAATTAGTGACTTGAGCTTCTGAACAAAGCGTTATAGACTTAAAAGGGTTTTTGGTTAATCGGAAACAATGAAGTTGTAAATACTAAAAGATGGTGTTTATGGTTAGGCTACTGTTAAACAATGATGATTCAAGTCTGACTTTGATTGGTAACAACTAGAGGAATTACTGAATTGGTCAAGCACGATAAACGAGCTTACAAAATTTAGCACTTCGTTAAAAGGTCCTGTACTATCTATCATTACCGTAAGCAATGACTTTACTTAAATTATAGGACAAAACTAGGGTCACGAAGCTCATCAAATTATGCAATCGGACTGATCCATCTCAAGTCTTTATGATACAAAATGTCAAAACAACCTACCAACAAAATCGAGCTGATTTCATAAGATGATTGAGACCAAATGTTAGAACTAACGACGTAAATTCAAAAGATCAAACACAGGGAGAGTGGAGAAGACGCTGTTTTTGATAATTTGCACACAATGATAAAACTTGAGATGATCAATCGAACAACATCATCATCACCATCCACATAACATTTTTTCATAAATTTAAAAAAAGCTTGAGAGCGACAATGGAGAACCCCCAGATACATACTTTAGTATTACAAGGGGCAAAGATTTTCAGCTACTAGAAGCAAGTACCTTCTGGAGGTTGAACAAGCTTTCGGTTATGCGAGGCAGACATTTCCTTCTTCAGCTGTGTCAGTATATCCTCCATTGTGTACTCTCTCTGCCAGTTTGCAAGAAGCCCAAATTTCTTTGGCTCCACCTACACAACAAACACATATATGCAGGAACAAGTTACGGCGCATTAAACAGAACAAATCAGAGAATAGTAGGATGGTGATTTTGAAGCGTACCACTCCTGTTTCATGGTTGACACAAGTCATGTTGACACGTGAATGGAACCGGACAGTAGGAGGTTTCTCCGGGTAATCTTTGTCACAAAAGAGCTTCAACTGATAGATTCTACCTTCATGAACAGTCTGCCCATACAAAAATTGATATCTGTTAGTAAACAATGATTAATAGACCACAATGTTGTTCTGATCCTCTGAATTCAAGCTATGGAGGAAACATAGCGTAAATGAAGATGAAGAAAAAGATATAACTACGTTGTGAGGACCGATGATAGTGCCAGTCCAAGAGCGCATATAGATGTCGTCTCCATCGTCCATTCCATAGCTCACAGTTCCATCTCCAATACCTTTCTCCCCACGTTCAAGCTCCTCAAGCAACCGAAAATTCCTCGGAACTAACAAGCGTTTCAAACAATTATCATCATCACTAGTGTAAACAGGGAAAAAAGCCAATCACTTTACCCATAAATTATGCAGCAGCGAATTACAAAAACAAGAATCTCTCTAATCAAAGCAACCCAACACAGAGAGCATAACATCTCAGGAATTGGGACATCAGCAAATCAATCTACATACCAACACATATGGCGAGTTTAAAGACACAGAGATCAAATTACGGAGCAAAAAGTTAAGAGAAACTATTTTTTTCATAATAGATCGATGAAACCTATGAGAAACATGGATCAAAACGAAGAGAGCCCAAAACCCTAGAGAGAAAACTAATAAACCCAATACGGATTCCAAAACCCTAGAAAAACAAACCCGATTGAATCCAAATTCTTTACCGACAACACTCGATCCTCCTGAGCCGAGAGTCATAATTGATCAATCTGTGGTTTCGATCCGATTGATTTTGAGATCTGATTAGAGAGAGAGGCGAAGATGACAATCAAGAGAGAATCTGGTGAAAAGACGAAAGCTAAATTGTGACGGAAAAATTTTAGCTACTTTTGGGGAGACGGAAAAATTTAGGTAATTTTTAGCTCTAGTACCCACGAAATTATTTTCTATCGGATAATTCCTTAAAACTATAATAATTACATAAAGCACCCCGTTAAATTTTTAATCATTCTACGTTAAAAAAAAGGATTTTTTAATCATCTTTTTATTTTGTCGTATTTATTAGATAAGACCACAAAACCAGCCCACTAACCTTTGTTTTCCTCCACACACGGGAGGGAGAAGTCAGACCCGTGACCTCGGGGTGCCAAGAGAGTTATTACTACTATTGTTTTTAATCATTCTTTTATGTCGATTTTCGTTTTCTCATTATCTCACAATTTTTCAATTTCAAGAATAGCTAAAATTCTTTATATTTTTACATTTTTGGTTCTCATGCAAAGCTAAAACGCAAACACAAAGTTTGTGTGTTTTAATCGAGGTTCATTTTATTACTGTTAGCTTAAACGAATTATATTTGGAAAATTTGGTCATATGGGCAACTTTTAAAAAACTAATATGCTGATTAGGCTATCTACTATATATTATTAGATATTTGTCTAATAATATGCTAAATGAGCAAGAACAACGGAGACACTAAAGTGACTAAAGTGTCTTAAGTGTGGTCTAATAATTAAAAAAATAATATAGTTAAGAAAAGCAGTTCTTAAATGAGTTGAAGGTGTCTAATTTTGGATCTGTTTTGTGAGTTTAGACCCGTCGACGTGGTCTCCTGTGATTGGATAATCGGAAAATCCGTGAGATTTGATTTCCGGTGATCGTCGTGTCGATGATTCGATGGATTCTACGATTTCATTGTATCGAGTAAAGTCACCGGAGAAAGAAATGGATTCCGATGAATCGCTCTTCCTCTCTATCTCTCTTTGGATTCTCCGATTTGCAATTTTAATGGCGATTGCGACAGTGGAGGACGACGAATGCGTGAAGATGGAGACAGGTTGGAGAAGAAGAAGATGTAATTATCAATGAAGATGAGACTGGAGAAGAAGAAAATAATTATCAATTTTAATGGCGATTGCAACAGGTTGGAGAAGAAGAAGATGTAATTATCAATGAAAATGAAAATAGTTTTTGCCAAAAAAAAATTAAAAAATAAAATATTGTGTGTCCCACGAGCAAAATAATAATAATAATAATAATTATACTTTTTTTACTTCGGAAAAAAATCACTTGGTAAAAATACAGTATAAAAGGGTCTTATTTATATCTAAAGGAAGATTTCCTAAAATTCCTAGAGTTTTGAGAAAAATTTTGGAATATCTTCTAACGGGCTTCAAAGTTCAACATAGCAAAGCCCGATAATCTCTTCAGTCTAATAAGCTTATTTTTAACAACAGAAGCAAGTCTTGGAACGAGCGTGTATCATACTCCACATCATGATAGTAGAAGTCTAATAAGCTTATTTTTTATATCATGTATGTTTCAAATATTTTCAACTTTTCTATGTTTTTGATGTTTTAAATGTTTTGTCTTGAAAATAATGTTTTATAAAAAAAATTTAAAATAAAATTTTGTTATTTTAGGATCTCCTTTTTAAATGTCTCTATTGGATGATTGGAAGAGTTTTGCTCTTAAGTGTCTAAAAAAATTCAATTAATTAATTTTAATTAAAAATAATTTTAGACACCTTCTAAGGGAGTCTCCATTGTACATGTTAGGCATTTATTATTACTGTTCACAGATTTGGAATATCGCATAAACCCTTATTTTATATCAATATTACAACTATGCCATTGAGTCTTACTTGCATACCTCTCGGTCCTCTACCTTTTTGGTTTCCGTCAACCAAATCGAGGAAGAGATAGAGATACACCATCGACTTCGACCACTGCTTCCACGTAGAGCTGTCAGAGTGGGTCAAATCCTACGGGTCCGACCCAACTCATCCCACCATGGGATGGGTATGGGTTCAATAATGTAAACCCAAAAAAAAATGGGTCTTATGGGTTGACCCATGACGGATAACGGGTTTCGCGGGTAAAACCTATAAAAAACTATGGGTTAATGGGTTACCCACCAATTTTTATATACATTATATATTTATATAGTTTTGAGTTTATATATATATATATATATATATATATATATATATATCTGATTATATAAGCTAATGTATATCGAAAATATAATAATAGTTTAACAAAAGTATTAATATGCTGTCAAAACTGGTTGCGCGGATTTGAAGCTTATGAAGGTAAAGATTTATTTATTTTTCAAACTTGCAAAATCATATACTAAATTTTGTTTATTATTTATACTATTTGTTTGATCTATGTAGAGGATAATGGTAAACCTGAAAAAGAACCTACCACACCTTCCGAAGAACATAGGCAAGAATGACCTTGATTCGTGTCAAGGAAGCCAGATGTTTTTTCAAATTATGAACTTCTATCATTTTTGTATTATTTCTTATTTTAATTTTTTTCATTTGATTTTTTGGTTTTCAGTTATACATTATGAATTTATTATGTCTGATTTTAATTTTTCTATATTTTTTTGAATTTATTGGAATTTGTTGGTGTTTTTTCTTTAAATAAACCAATTTTTATTTTTATTTTTATTTTACAGTAAATATTAAAACTCATGGGTCACCCAAAAAACCCATGGCATTTAGTGGGTTGAGTTTGAGTCTATAGATATTGACCTGCGTGTCTCATGGGCCGGTCCACCGTGGGAAAAAAAAAAAAAAAAAACCCATGGCGGGTTGGGTCAAATGGGTTGGGTTCGCCCATCTAACAACTCTACTTCCACGATTATAGCTTCTTCTTCTTCACCATCGATTATAAAGTATCACCTTCTCTCGTTTCCTCCCTGCAATCTTTCTATAAAACTTCGAAACTTAATCTCTTATGGGTTCTTTTCGGTTCTCTCTCTACATTGGTCTAAAGCATCTAGGCATCTCAATCTAGCAGAAATCTTCAAACCCAGGTTTTGATTTCTCTATCCCGTCACAAAGTTGATTTTTTTTTTTGTAAAATATGTTCAATTTGTGTTCTTGGGGGTTTTTTTTAAAGAGAAGAAGAGAAGATGTAGTATGGGTGTGGTGATTCGTGCGATTTTTTTCGGAGTTGGAGCACCTGGGGCTTTGGTAATTGGTGTTTTTGCTTTGTTAGTCTTTGGTCCTAAAGGCTTTGTTGAGGTTAGTATCTCAAGTTGGATTTGTTGATGGTCGATTCATTGATTTGCTTAATTTAATTTAAATCTTTGTGGATTAAAACCATAATTTTTATCAATATTTTTAGTTGGGAGCAAGTTTCTTTGTTCAATTAGGAATACCAGAAGTTCATATTTGAGCTTATATTATGAGTTCTTATGTTATTAGGCATATACAGTATGGTGCAGTGTACAGTGTACTTGTCAATAACCCATACGGTAGTGTAAGAGATAGCATACTGAACGATTTACTATTTGGTGTACAAGACAATGTTCAAGATGATGTATGTGACGGTATACGAGACAATATAAAGATGGTGTACAGGATGGCCTACGAGGTGGTGTATAGGATGGTGGACATGGTATACAAGAGAGTGTAAGCGGTGGTGTACAGGATGGCGTATGTGGTGGTGTACGCAATGGTGTACACGATGGTGTACAACAGTATACGAGTGTACGAGGTAGTGTATAAGGATTCTTTCACATTAAGTGGTTTAGTTACATGAAATTTTTCTCATGTGTACACGACAGTTTGGTTACAAGAAGGTGTATAAGAGGTTTTTCAAATGCTGCTTAAGATTGACAGTGACGACTACCGTGAAGTATATATATACAATTTAATCTTAATCATCAAAATATCATATTTCCAAAGATCATATAGCTAATTATACATCAACTGTATTTCAAAGTCTAATTTAAGTTGTCGAATTTAGAATTTTTTTTAGACTTTAAACTGGATATTCATAATTAATATGGGTTCCGGTTTCTGCCTCTTGTGTAGCACGGTTAAATTCTTTCTCGATGCCAAGACCGCATCAAAAAATCATTTTCTTGGTAATAAATACTCCCTCCATTCCAAAATATAAGTTGTTTTACCTAAAAGTACAAAGATTAAAAAACTATTTTTTCGTATAAAAAATATTATTTAATATACATAACAAATATAATTTAATCAAACCTAAAAAAAATTACAAAATATTATTGGTCACACAATATTTAATAAAGATGAAAAGTACCTAAGATTCTCAAAATAACTTATATTTTGGAACGGAAGGAGTATATTTTTGTTTGTGTATGTTTATCGTATACATAGTTGGTGTACAACCATGTCAGAGTGTACATTAAAGGTTAAAGGTGGACATAGCATAGGCTTAACTACTCTATTAAACACACAAAACAAAAGAAATCACATTAAACACATAAAAGGGATGATTGGTTGGGCTTTAAAAACTAGTTACAGCTTTGATTTATTTTTACAGCTCTAAAACTTACCAATCGGTCTTTAAAATAATTTTTAAAACTACAGCTCATAAAAAAAAATTGGCTGTAACTCACTTATTTGCTACAGCCTTATTTTCAATGTTGTAGGAAAAAGAACGTAGGTTGTAAGGCCATCACTATTGGAGACATTTTACCAATATCTCACAATATAAAAATATTAAAAACACATTCTCTCTTTTTTTTACTCAACTTTATACTTTCTTTTTCATTTTTTTACTCAACTTTATACCTTCTCTTTCGTCCTTTTACTCAACTTTTATTAATTTTATATTTAAACACACCCCAATTATCTCTCTCTTATGTCTTCCCAAGACACAATCTCTCCAACTAAACCCACTATCTCCTCTCTTTACTTAACTTTTATTAATTTTATATTTCAATACACCACACTATTTCAACAAAAACACTCTATTTCTTCCTTTTACTCAAATTTTAATAATTTTATATTATGAGACACATCCACATTGTCTCCAATGTACATGCTCTAAGATTACTTTCCTTTTTCTCTTGTTTTCTTTTCTTCGTTTATTTCTTTCTTCTTACTTTCTCTTTGCACTTATTTTTATACATATATTATTCTATTGTATAAAAAGCACATGATTTGTGTGATCTGACATACAATAATTATGTACTTATAAATTATTTTTTGTGTAGAAATAATATTATATTTATACTTCTTATATAAATAAATTTGTATATACATTTTTTGTTGAAAATTTTCTTTATACATTGTGATATTATCACTTATTTTATTTTTTCAAATTTTATATCACAAATATTATTTTCAATACCAGACATCTAATTTCACCAATTGTAATTTAATATAAAATTTATAAGCAAAATCTTACATTTAATTTATTTTGCAAATTATATATAACCAAAAATCATTTAACATCTAATACTTACCAATCATACTTTAAGTTAGAAAATAGTTACACCAAAATCCTACAGCTACAGCAAAAATGTCTACAGACCAAATCCTACAGCAAAAAAATTACAGTTAGAGACGAACCAATCACCCCCAAAGTCTAGTTTTTTACTTGAGACGCTCCAACTCTCCTAGGGGCATTTTGTCTTCTCACCTCTTTGATGTATTAGAAATCTGCCTATTTTACTAATTCTAAATAGTATATTGCTCATCCTCCCAATTATCTTTGAAAAGTTGTCTATAATACTAATAAACCCATTATGTTTTTATCCGTCTGTTATTATATCAACAATATATCAGCAAAACAATTTTACGAATATACAAAAAATGAACATTTTTAAAAGTACTAAAAATATCGTTTTTAAAATGTCATCTTTGAAAAATATTTGCAAAAAGAAAATTAGCATATATAATAAATAGAAAAACTATAACTTAAATCATAACTAACTACCCTAAATTTGGAGAAAATTGCAAACATGTCATATTTAAAATATTTTTTCAAATATGTTATCATTAGATTCACTATTGTAAGTCTGCCACTTTATTGAGAAAGAAAAAATTGTCATCTGGATCTCTCTCTCTCTCTCTCTCTCTCTCTCTCTCTCTCTCTCTCTCTCTCTCTCTCTCTCTCTCTCTCTCTCTCTCTCTCTCTCTCTCTCTCTCTCACATCTAGATCTACATCTAACTAGATGACTCCCGCATTCTATGCGGATTAACTTATTTTAGAGTTAACAATTGCTAATGATGTTCAACTTTTTGTTTCGGTTCATTTTTGGTTTTGAGGGTTTTTATTTTTAAAGTTTCTATGAATAATCCTATATCTCGATTAAAACATATTAGTTTTGGAAATAGTTTCGATTCCTATTTAAAATTTGAATCAATTTTCAGTTTTTTAAATAAATGTAAGTATTTATTGTGATTTTGTTTGTTTGTTTGTTATGGGTCCATTTTTTAAGCAAAATCATAAAGAATATAAAATATATTAGTTTCGGAAATAGTTTTTAGGCTTGATTTGCATGCGTACATATACGGTTTAATGTTTTAGATTTAAATGAATTGTTAATAGAAATATAAATTTATTTTAAGTAATATTGGAATGTTACTTTATGGATATTTATGGTTAAGTAAAGCTAAGTGAGTGCAGTGTAATAATAAATCTTGCACCATGTCATAATAAATCTTGAGCCATGTCATAATAAATTTGAGAATCACCTCTCTAATAATATATAGGGGATTTCATCTTTTTTTTTTTTGTTACAAATCTAGCATTTTGTTCTCCCAAATCTAGATATGAATTTTTGATTCGATTTGGGTTGATTTCAATCTCGATCTAGATTAAAAAATCTAAATTATGTTTCGTTTTGTTTGAGTTTGTTCTCGATTTTGATAATAAATCTAGGTTAATTTTGTGATTGATTTCAATATGTCAAACTAGGTTTGATTTCAATCTGGTTTAATTTTTTTTCTCACTGATCTAGGGTTTTCACGTCGTTATTACTAGATCTAGGGTTTCAAAAAACTTTAAAAAACCTTATAATTTGTTTTTAAAATCTTTTAGTTTTTTTAAATCTTATTATTTGGTTTAAAACCTTATAAAGACTTTTAAAAAGTTAATAAAATAGTTAATTCAAACTCAAAAAAAATTAAAGCGTTTGTGTGTTTGTCTCTATTTGCATTTTTTCGTTTTCTACGAGAACATCCACAAGTTCCAATATAAAATTTAATATATTTTTTGTAAAATATATCTCAAATTCATGTTTTAAATCTGCATATGAGAGAGATATGAGATCAAAGAAAAAATTAATTTGAAATCTGAAAACAAAATCTATAAAAAAAAGAATCTGAAAAAGCTAAGTTAAAAAAAAGTGGCACGCTTGAAAAGATTTTCAAACGATGACATGATTTAAAGTTGTAGGCCAAAAGTTGTATATCTCAAAATTTCTCCGAAATCTAATGGCTATCATTCGACCATACGGGGCAATTTTGGTTAGTTATCTTCTTCTTATTTTTATTTTTGGTTATTTTTTAAAGGAACCTTTTACAAAAATTGTCACTATAATTATATTATTTACTTGAAACTAGGTAGATGGCCCGCACTGTGTGCGGGTATAAATTTTTTAGATATATAAGATGATTTTTGTATTTAATAAGGAGAATTAGCAAATTTTGAAACATTAAATATGCATGATTGCTTGTTTTTAAAATAATATATGTTGTATAATATATTACTAATATTTGAGTCGTCTCTTGAAAATAGAAGTGTTGTTATTAGTAGTTTTGAATTTGTGTTGAAATATAACGCAAATGGTAAATAACATTATATATAATTTTGTAATCTGTAAAAATGAACTTAGATATGGCGAAAAATTGAAGATACACACAAATGCAAAACTTCAAGGAAAAAACATAAAATTAAACAAATAAATTTTTTTTTCTTCTTTTCGGGTGAGTCACTAACGTTATGTACATATACAAACAATTTGTAAATTCTTCTAATGATAATACATAATTATCTATGTTTTGCTATTATTCATTAGCATTTTTTTTATTTCTATAAGTTCTGTTAATAAATAATAGTTTTAAAAAATAATTGTTTATTTTTCTTTTCATTTCTCTTCTAGTTAGTATATAGGAGGTCTTGTGCATAGACACATAACAAAAAATAAATTATGAAAACTCATTTGAAAACTCAAATACATACTAATTTAAGATATGTAAATGATTTAATTTTTAAACTATTTTCCAAAAGATGGGAAATGAATATGTTTACAAAATTTCACTTTTGACATGTCACTTTACAAATATGCCACTTTTGAATTATTTTCTTACCAACATGCCATAAAAATCATTTTAAAAACCTTATATTTCAAAATTCTCAATTTTTATAAAATGTTTTGATTCCTAACAAAACTTAAACCCAAAAAACTAAACTCTAATATAGCATAATTAACCCAAACATAAATGATTAAAAATTTGGAAAAAGTGATAATGGCAATTTTCAAAAGTGACATGTCAAAAGTGGCATTTCTTGAAATTTCTCATTTTAAAAATGGTTTTTTTTTTAAAGATTTTTGTTTTAGTTTTCTACTAAAAATTCTTTAATTTTTTTTGTTAGAGATTGGTGTCATTATTCATGTTTTTATTGTTGAAAGGAAATGAAATTATAATTATGCAACTATTAGTGATTCGGCTATTTATTTGAATTATCCGATAAATAACTTTCAGCAATTATTCTTATATTTTGATGGTGGTGGCATCTATTTGGAATATTTCATGTTTTATGAGTATTATTTATGAGAAGATTAATTTTTTAAAACCAATCATATCAATGAAAATTAAGAATCATAAATATCCATTTACTTTTATTTTTTATAGAAAAATTAGTTTGGAAGTAAGTATAATATGTAATGGCTATAAAATGATATACAAAATTTGATTATTTTTTTCTATATATTATGTATATATAACTTGTTTATTTAGATTAACATGGAGTGAATGTAAAATGTATGATAATGTTGTTTTGTTTTGTTTTGTAAAAAGTTAGTTTTTTCAAAAATGGTTTATTGGTTGTTTTTAAAAAAACGAAATTGTTGTGACAAAAAAAAAAGAAAAACTGAAATTTGTTGTTAATTTATATAAAGTATCTAACAATTGTTTATTCTTTTATTGATATAATAATAATAATTTTTTTAAAAAATTAGAGATTTAAGCCATGTCATCTTTTACCTAATGACATGTCATCATTCCATGTCATAGTTTTTAGCCAATCAAATTATAACAATTAAGTTTTTCACTAATTCAACTTCCCATTTAATAGTAAGGGGATATCTTTAAGGTTTGAGAAACTATTTTATGATAAGGTTAGTTAGGGTCATTAGTGGTATTTTTTTAAATGAAAGAAGACGCTGCATGACGACATGACAATCATGACTCTTCATTCCTGTAAACTTCCCTTCCGTCTCGTCCACGCAATTACGTAGATTAGATGCGTAGCCGTCTGAAAATTTTACAAATTTTTTGAACCATTCAAAAAATACTTCTTTCTGCCTAGCGTTTAACCGGTACGCAGGCATCGGCAATCTACCATTAGGCAGAACATGAAGAGATGGCCTCGAACAAATCAATGGCAAGTCCAATCTAGACTTCCAGTTGTCTTTGGTCTTTCCTGGGACGTTTAATAAGGTGTTCATGATGTTGTCAAATAAATTCTTTTCAACATGCATGACATCTAGATTATGCCGCAGTAGATGGTCTTTCCAGTAAGGCAAATCCCAGAAAATACTCTTCTTGTGCCAATTGTGATAGTCCCCACAACCGTCGACCGGGTGGTGGCCATTACCCCCACAATCAGGAGTCCGCTCTGCACCAAAATCTCGCAACTGTTCCAATATGGTTCGACCATCTATCTCAGGAGGTGGACCATGTAACACTGGTAAATTCTTCCTGAAATGTCTTTTAGACCGACGGTATGGATGATTTGCCGGTAAAAAACACCTATGACAATCAAACCACGATGTCTTCCTTCCGTGCTGCAGTTGGAAAGCAGAAGTATTGTCTTGGCAATAAGGACATGCCAATCTTCCATGCGTTGTCCATCCAGATAACATACTGTATGCCGGAAAATCGCTTATGGTCCACATAAGAACCGCACGCATGTAGAAATTCTGCTGGACCGAAACGTCATATGCCTCAACACCATGCTCCCACAACATCTGCAACTCACAGATCAATGGTTGGAGGAATATATCGAGCGACCGTCTTGGATGATCTGGCCCGGGAACTAGAATTGACAGAAACAAGAACTCTCGCCGCATGCACATAGATGGAGGCAAATTGTAAGGTGTTACGATGACCGGCCACAGTGAATATTTTCTTCCATGCTTGCCAAACGGGTTGAAACCATCAGTGGATAAGCCTATGTATACATTCCGTCGTTCAGATGCAAAATCTGGATATACGGATTGGAAGTGTTTCCAAGCTTTCGCATCAGAAGGATGCGTGATATCTCCATCTTGATTATGCTCTGCATGCCATCTCATAGCCTTAGCTGTGCGGTTTGAATCGTACAGCCTCTTCAACCTCTCCGTTAAGGGTAAATACCACATCCGTTTGAATGAAATCTTCACCCTGCCGCTTGTGTCCTGGAACCGGGGTTTGTGGCAAAATTTACATTTGTTTCGGTTCTCGTCTTCTCTCCAGTATATCATATAGTTGTCGATGCACACATCTATAACCTGGTAGGGCAAACCAAGTCCGGCGACAAGTTTTTGGACCTCGTAGTATGATCCTGGGGCCAGATTATCTTCTGGCAAAACATCTTTCACGAACTCGGCGAATGCATCAAGACATTCTTCGGACAAATTATAATCAGTCTTCAGGTTCATCATCCTAGTGGCAGAAGACAGCGGTGAATGACCATCCCTACAACCGTTGTATAGAGGTTGCTTTGCTGCGTCTAACATATTGAAAAACCTCCGAGATTCTAAATTAGGCTCTTCAACCCTATCACCCTCATGATGATACACACCCGACTGCAAATTCTCTCTAAACGCATCGGTTACCATCGCAACCGTACTTACCCCAACATCTACTTCCGCCGTAGATTCCCCTACGCTAGACGGAAAATAAGGTTCATTGCTACTGGTACTACCATATTCATAATTCCTTTCTCCATGTAAATACCAAACCTTATATCCCGCCCTAAATCCGTATCTATATAAGTGGTTCCAAACAATAGGAATCGCAACACTAATTCTATTACAGCAATTAGAACAAGGACATTTGATATCCTGACCTTTGTTGGCTGCCTCTTGATTTTTAGGTAACTGCATGAACTCGCAAATACCTTGAGCGTATTCGGTCGTTAATAAGTTCGACCCCTCTTCCATCATTGGCTCGTCCATCCATGACCGAAAATATGAAGAACTCATCTCTAAATTTTTGTTTTTTTTGGTTTTGAAATGTTGTTATGAACGTCAGAAGAAATGCGAGACCTTATATAGAATGAATAACCGTCAGATTTCCGTCAGCCAACCGTCAAAACGTCCGACATAGCAACACTTCAGTCCCATCGGCCAACCCACACGATATGTTAACCACCCAAAGTTTGCCGACATCGGAAGCCGTCAGAATCCGTCGGAAATCCGTCCGCCAGACAGAAATATCCGATTTCCGTCAGATTTCCGTCAGCCAACCGTCAAAACGTCCGACATAGCAACACTTCAGTCCCATCGACCAACCCACACGATATGTTAACCACCCAAAGTTTGCCGACATCGGAAGCCGTCAGAATCCGTCGGAAATTCGTCCGCCAGACAGAAATATCCGATTTCCGTTAGGTTTCCGTCAGAATGTCGACGAAAAGACAAGACGGATTATTTCCGTCAAGAAACCGTCTGTTAATTCTGACGGTTTACGGACGGCATACGGACGGCAATCCTGACGGAATGATTATTGTCAGAATTCCGTCAGGAGAAACAGACGGTTTCCTGACGGAATGATTTATTGTCGGAAAACCGTCTGAATTCCGACGGAATTGGCCGACGGAAACCCTGACGGAAAGAATTTCCGTCAGAAAACAGGCTGTTTCCTTGTAGTGATAGTCGTATTTTTGAAAATAAATACACCAAAAATGGCAATTTAAAATATATAAATTTTTTTTTTTTAATTTTCACGACTAATTAAAGTAATACAAATTGTAAACCTCTTATTGGGGATTAAATAATCTTGTTGAACTAGACGAATCACCTTAAGCCACGTAGCATGGTGGAAATCATAACATCTCAGGTGGAGTTCATCGCTCATACAACGACTCCATATAGGCTTGGGTCTGACCCTACAATGATCCATGTTCACATTAAGAAAACATACCCCCAGTACCGGAATCCGCTGTTTAGATGCAAATGACTCGAATAGTTATTCCCACCCTACGAGGTATTACCGCCCATGAAAGGGACATGTGGCTCAAGTTCTCGTATCAAGAACTTGGACAAGATAAGAAGCATCTCTTTGTCCGGCCTAAAATAATATTTTCCGCTCTTCTTCACATTTGAATTTCAAGTCAACGAGTACAAGCACGTTCACCTTATCTGTGTTAGGGTAAAAACATGTGGTTCATGCTTCAAACTACGATTAAAGCTTAAGTACTTAACAAAGGTGATTCCGAAGAGCACCTCGATGTCTAGTCTAGCACCGGGCCAAACCGGATCTAAAACGTTGTACAAGGTATGCACACTCGGACATGTAAAACTCTACAAATACACCCTTATCTACTCCATCAGGCCCGACCCTCGAAGGAAGCTGAAGAAGCAGCAGCTTCCGGCCCTAAATATTATCAATATATTTCGGCCTATATTGTCCTAAGTTGTCTTTAGTGTAGTGGTAAAGTCTTGTGCCATTTTTACTTTCGGCCCCGAGTTCGAATCTCCTTATTGTGGTTGTAGTTTTTTTTTTTTGTTAAACATATTTAATTAAGAAGTCCAATAGGCCAGAGTCTCGGTGGAACTTTGTAAAAAAGCTTTAGTTTTACATTTATTTTATGTTTAACAAAATATTTATATTAATCTAAAATAAAAAAATTAAAGAAACAATTAAAAACAGCCTAAAACATAAAAACGTGATTGTCTAAAGGAAAAAAACTCTAAATTACAAATCGTTCATCTTCTTCCTTCTTATTATACCATGGATTTTTTGGTCAAACTTTTTTTTATACATATAATAAATGTGTAAATCGGCCCTTTTTTCCTTCGCTTCCAGTCTTTAAAAACTCAGGACCGGGCTTTCTAGCTAAAATACTTTGCCGACATCGTAATCCGACACCGTAATACTTTGCCCTTTATTATATTCCAGGCATATAATAAATGTGACTCCATAAAAGGGGATTCGAGCTTTCTAGCTAAAATACTTATATTGAGTGTTACATTCTCTGAGTTAGAGACTACCAATCTCGACACTCTCTGCTTAAGGCCTATTTTATGGGGTACCCATATCTCGTTGCCCGTTCCGAACAGTTCTTGGATGAAATTTTATATGTTTTCCTTATCGCACCATTAAATTTCTTCTTTTAAACCACCTACACACTTGGTAGACCATTTTTCTTTGGTCCAAAGCTATCACTTTTCATCTCTTCTTTTCCGACTCTTTCTTTCTTGATTCTCTTCAACTCACCTAGTCTTTCGCCTTTTTTTCACCATCTTTTGTCCTTTGTTCTTACTTGAGCATCAAAAAGTCGTCAGAAAACACTCACAAATGTGTTTTTCGAAGCCTTCATGTGTTTGTTCACTGTGCAAGAATGAATTTCATATTGGTATTTCAAGTGAATATAATCCTCTGAAACACCACTTTATGAAAATCAATTCACTACAAGAAAACAGGTGATATTCCGACGGACAGAACATCCGTCGGAAATTTCCGACGGTCGACCGACGGAAGTCCGACTTCCGACAATCCATCGGAAATCTGTCACAATTTACCGACGGATTTCCGACTGCTACGGAAAGTGTCGGACATCCCTCGGTAAACTGTCAACTTGCACCGACGCATTACCGACGGTTTCCTAAACGTCGGAATTTTATAACGCAATTCCGACGGATTACGATGTCGGCAAAGTCTGATTGGTTACCTTATCGTTAGCGGTGGCCGATGGGATTTGTGGGGCGTTATGTCGGAGGTTTGTGACGGATTTCCGACGGAATGCGTTCTATATAAGCTATGACATTCCATCATTCCATCGTAACACAATTCACATTGTAAAAGAAACACAATTCACATTATCTAAAAATTTAAAAGAGATGAGTTCTTCATATTTTCGGTCATGGATGGACGAGCCAATGATGGAAGAGGGGTCTAACTTATTAACGACCGAATACGCTCAAGGTATTTGCGAGTTCATGCAGTTACCTAGAAATCAAGAGGCGGCCACCAAAGGTCAGAATATCAAATGTCCTTGTTCTAATTGCTGTAATAGAAGTACTGTTCCGGTTCCTACTGTTTGGAACCACTTATATAGATATGGATTTAGGACCGGATATAAGGTTTGGTATTTACATGGAGAAACCAATTATGAATATGGTAGTACTAGTAGCAATGCACCTTATTTTCCGGATAACATAGGGGAACCTACCGCGGGAGTAGATGTTGGGGTAAGTACGGTTACGATGGTTAACAATGCGTTTAGAGAGAATTTGCAGTCGGGTGGGTATGAGGGTGATAGGGTTGAAGAACCTAATTTAGAATCTCAAAGGTTTTTCGATATGTTAGACGCATCAAAGCAACCACTATACATCGGTTGTAGGGATGTTCATTCACCGCTATCTTCTACTAGTAGGATGATGAACCTGAAGACTGATTATAATTTGTCCGAAGAATATGTTGATGCATTCGCCGAGTTCGTGAAAGATATTTTGCCAGAAGATAATCTGGCCCCCGGATCATACTACGAGATCCAAAAACTTGTCGCCGGTCTTGGTTTGCCCTACCAAGTTATAGATGTGTGCATCGACAACTGTATGATATACTGGAGAGAAGACGAGAATCGAAATAAATGTAAATTTTGTCAGAAACCACGGTTCCAGGAGTCAAGTGGGAGGGTGAAGATTCCATTCAAACGGATGTGGTATTTACCCTTAACGGAGAGGTTGAAGAGGCTGTACGAATCAGACCGCATAACTACGGCTATGAGATGGTATGCAGACCATAGTCAAGATGGAGATATCACGCATCCTTCTGACGCGGAAGCGTGGAAACACTTTCAAACCGTATATCTAAATTTTGCATATAAACCACGGAATGTATACATAGGCTTATCCACTGATGGTTTCAACCCGTTTGGCAAGCATGGAAGAAAATATTTGTTATGGCCGGTCATCGTAACACCTTACAATTTGCCTCCATCTATGTGCATGCGGCGAGAGTTCCTGTTTCTCTCAATTCTAGTTCCCGGGCCAGATCATCCAAGACGGTCGCTCGATATTTTCCTCCAACCATTGATCTGTGAGTTGCAGATGTTGTGGGAGCATGGTGTTGAGGCATATGATGTTTCAATCCGGCATAATTTCAACATGCGTGCGGTTCTTATGTGGACCATAAGCGATTTTCTGGCATACGGTATGTTATCTGGATGGACAACGCATGGAAGATTGGCATGTCCTTATTGCCAAGACAATACTTCAGCATTCCAACTGCAGCACGGAAGGAAGACTTCATGGTTTGATTGCCATAGGTGTTTTTTACCGGCAAATCATCCATATCGTCGGTCTAAAAGAGATTTCAGGAAGAATGTACAAGTGTTACATGGTTCACCTCCTGAGATATATGGTCGCAGCATATTGGAACAGTTACGAGATTTTGGTGCAGAGCGAACTCCTGAATGTGGGGGTAATGGCCATTACCCCGTCAACGGTTGTGGGGAATATCACAATTGGCACAAGAAGAGTGTTTTTTGGGATTTGCCTTACTGGAAAGACCATCTACTGCGGCATAATCTAGATGTCATGCATGTGGAAAAGAATTTCTTTAACAACATCATGAACACCATATTAAACATCCCAAGAAAGACCAAAGACAATTGGAAGTCTAGATTCGACTTGCCATTGATTTGTTCGAGGCCATCTCTTCATGTTTCGAATGGTAGATTGCCGATGCCTGCTTACCGGTTAGACGCTGGCCAGAAAGAAGTATTTTTTGAATGGTTCAAAAAATTTGTCAAATTTCCAGGCGGCTACGCATCTAATCTACGTAATTGCGTGGATTCGACGGAAGGCAAGTTTATAGGAATGAAGAGTCATGATTGTCATGTCGTGATGCAGCGTCTTCTTCCATTTGTATTTGCATATCTTCTTCCATAATCTATCCACCAAGCAATTGGAGATATATTTCTTACTCCCATTAGTTTCTTACTACCATAATATTACTATATATGTATTAACTTGTTTAATTTTTGTTTATAGGAGTTGGTGCATTCTTCCGAGATTTATGCTCAAAAACGCTTACCTCTCACGGGATACTTAACTTGGAGGCCAATATCCCGGTTCTCCTTTGTAATCTTGAGAAGATATTTCCACCGTCTTTTTTGACGTTATGGAACATTTTCCTATTCACCTCCCACGAGAAGCAGCCTTAGGAGGCCCTGTTCAATACCGATGGATGTATCCGTTCGAGCGTTACATGTTCCACCTGAAGAAAAAGGTTAAAAATTTGAGCAAGGTTGAGGGATCTATTGTCGCACAAAGCCTAAACAAGAAAATCTCACACTTTGCCGAATATTACTTTCCACCGGTTGTTAGTACTAAGGCGAGACGGCCTCCCCGACATGATGATAGAGGTGAGAAAGCAGTGTATGCCGTGGTTGTTCCTGAGTTGTTTGCCCAAGTTGGTCGAGCAAGTGGAAAAGGAAAGAAACACAAACTATCACCACAAGAGGTCACACATTTGCATACGTATATCCTCAAAAACTGTGACAAAATTTTGGAGTACGAAAGGTTTATATATCATTTATCATACTAAATTAATTTAATTATTTGCATTCATCTACTAACGACTGTTATGTTACAGGATCTACATGTCTCTCGCACGTGATTACCATTGTGATAAGACAGATGCCGAACTTGCTGTCTTGAAAGACGAATAATTTCCAGAGTGGTTGAAATGTTATGTAAGTTTAATATAATTACATCCGTCTTACATTTGCATGTTTTCACGTTCATATGTTACTTATATCTTACGTATATCGTTTTTAGGTTTCCGAAAGTTTAGCAAGTGGTCGATCAATCCCGACATGGTTAGTGGAGTTTGTTCATGGCTTACGCACCACCGCGACTTCATATCCCTAGTTTTGCACTAGAAGATATTTGTTCAGGATCCGTGAGAAAGGATGTCAAAGGTCAACTGCGGACTATGGTATTTCGGCGCAATCCGGCGATACCATGTACTATGGGATTTTAAAAGAAATCTTGGAAATCTGATATCCAGGAATGTTGAACTTGAGGTGCATTGTGTTTATGTGCGATTGGTATGATCCATCCAATGGTCGAGGGGTTCGAGTTGACCATCTTGGTGTTATTTCGATAAATTCAAGCCGGAAACTATAGTATTACGATCCATTTATCCTTGCGTCTCAAGCAGACCAGGTATCAATACACTATATATGTTTACCTATGTATTCATGTATATTAACAATATCCACTAATTATTAATAGGTTTCCTACATTCCATATCCTCGAGTTGCGTACCGTACAGATCCGTGGATCACAGTAACTCCAATAAACCCGAGAGGAAAAATCTATGGAGTTCCTGAACAAGATGCTCTACAACCATCAAGAAGTGTATCAATGTCACATGTGGAGGAGATGGATAACATTGACCTTGTCGTTGATGTCACACATGTCGGGGATGATCTAGTGCATTCGGACGAAGAGGAACCACGTGGAGAATTTGACGACGATTCAGACTCCATCCCTAGTGAAGGTTCCTCCGGAGATTCAGAATAATAATTTGTGAATAAATGTTTGCTTTTTCATGTTCTTCTCTCACATTTGTGTGTTCCCTATAATATTTTCATTTCATTAAGAAAACCGATTGTGGACGAGAATCTAAGTATTACAACATACAAATAAAAATCAAATAAAGGAGGCATAATCATTTCAGCGGTGGACAAATCTTGTATCTCATATTATTTAATAGTATATATGTACTCATGTTCGATGACTAATTAACGACAAATATTGGTCTTCCAACTCCAATAAAACTTAACATGTAATGAAACATAAAATTTAAAACACATATTCTTAAACAGGTACATTAGACTTGCAATTATTTAACACACAACGGTTATGGTACAAGTACATAATAAACTCCTCATTTTACAACCATATGTCCGTTTCCACTCCGAACTTACCATTTGTTAGAACCATTTAGTGATGTTCTTTCCCTTTTTTTTCTTTTGTGGAGAATCTACAAATTCGTCGCATAATTCGCTTTTGATTGCATCAACATCTAGATTTATGTTTGCCTTGTCTGGGCTTTGGGCGAATTCGAAATCATAGTAATGATCCTTTGGTGGAGAATCTATAAATCCGTCGCACAATTCACTTTTTATTGCATCAACATCTAAATTTAAGTTTGGCTTTTCTGGGCTTTGGGCAAATTCATAACCATAGTACTGATCCTTACATACGTTTAAAGTACTTGCACCTTAAGTATCTGACTTTTCAATCAATTGACATGGTTGTTCGGCTTCGGTAACCCGCTCATGATCAGGACATTGTGGCTGCCTATCGTAAATGTTCTGGATGTTTGGCAAGCACTGCCTGTCAAGCACTACTGTTGATGTGGAATCTTCTTCATCGATTGGTGAGCACGTATCAAATTCCCACGAGTAAGTGAGAATCTGTTGAGTGAATTCGTCGCAATGAGATTCGGTTTCCCACGAGTATTTTGGAACATTAAAAAAATTTGCATCGGATGTTTTTTTCCCGTCTTCATTACGATCCCTAGAAGACATATTTTTTTTTTAGAGGTGTAGAAGATATACACTCCATCAGGTGTATTTATAGTCGAAGTTATATGTATAAACCGTCGGTATTCCGTCTGTATTACCGACGGAATTCAGACTACACGATGTCGGCAAAGTTTGATTCGTCAACTGTACCAACGGATTTCCGACGGAGCTTAGTCGTCAGAAATATGTAACGGATTTCCGTCGGCTTGCAGAGTTTCCGATGTCGGTAAAGTTTGATTGGTCAGCTGTAACAACGGATTTTCGACGGATCTATGTTGTCAAAATTATGTAACGGATTTCTGACGGACTGCCGACGGTTTCCGATGTCGGCAAAGTTTGAGTGGTTAACAAATCAAGTGCAGTGGCCAATGGGATTGGTGGGGTGTTATATCAGAGTGTTTTCACGGTTTTCCGACGGATATCCGTTCTACATAAGGTTGCACATTTTGTAATGCGACCATAAAAACATTTCAACACAAATTCATAACACAGAAAAATTCAATTTCGTAATGGCAAACAGAGATCTGTGGAATTACTATATGCAAAACCGAGCCCCGGTCAAAACCCTCCAACCACAACTCTATTTCTTTCAAGCCCTCCTTACGATAACTTAAATGTTACTGATGCTGAGCCGAGAATTTCACTCCATCCAACTCAACAATCCCAGAACCAAACGCCCGTAATACCGAGACCTGGCCAAGTGGTACGGCGAGGCCTGTTTCGAAAGAGGTCTCATGATGCAAAGGTGATGCAAGGTGAAAGTTCTCAGCCACGCCCAACACGAGATTTTATTCGTGAGGTCATTAATGAGGCACCACAGGCCGACAAGGATTTTAGTAGTCCTCGGTGGACTTCTACTATCGATTACATAATCCGTGAAGGTATATATATATATATATATATATATATATATATATATATATATAATTACCGCTTTTACTTTTACAATAATGATTGTAGCTGACAAATACTAAATCTATACTTCATACATGTAGGTTCTTATAACAATAGGAACACACCATTCTAGACCCAGGTTGCAGAAATTCAATCCCCGCATTCACAATTTTTGAAAGTCAAAAAGGTTTACGTGTTCGACCTATTTTTATTAACATTTAGACATACAATTTATCTGACAAGTATATAATTTAATTAATTATCAGATTGTGGCTATGCTCTCTAGTTTAACCCCCAATGACCAGGGAGATCTGCTAGTAACCTTAAAAGATCCCTCAGGAAAAATCGAGGGAACCATGCACCATAACATCTTCAAGAAGGACGAGTACAGACTCACGACTGGTGTAGGTGCGGTGGTCATCCTGAAAAATGTTACCGTTTGCCGTTTTGATAGGAACCCAAAGTACCTGAACATCACAAAGCGGAACATTGTTAAGGTAGATACACCATACGATTAAAAATATTCATGGGAATGCTTAACTAAAATCATTTTCCAAACAGATAATCGGTGCTAATTCGATGATTGCTGAATACCAACTAATGGAAGCATCGACCATCGAGGAAGATGGAGGAACTACTGGGTACGAATATGAAACAGTGCCAGACTCCGATGAAGAATAAACAGCCAACTCGTCCATGATTAAGAATAATTTTATGATAACAGCTTTATGTTACTTTCATGTTAAATAATGTCCTAGTATCTATTGTACGATCATATAATGTGGTCATGTGTTATATTTCCTATTAGGGATTGTGAAATATTGGTGTTTTATATGTGTAAAACGATTCGAAATATTTATTTACATAAATTTATACGCAAATCATTCCAAAAATAAGAAACTAAAATATATAAATAGTTTGTACCGTCGAGTACAGGATAAATCATCGGGGAGTCGGGATGGGCGTAGAAGTTACCGATTTTGTAGGAAGGAAAAATTAATTCTTATATGTTAGTGTTTTACATGATATTAGTAAAATAAATCCAACGAGCTTACTGTTTTAATTACGTACAATGTACTGTAATTTTTAGATTGCAAAAAGTTTTTACAAATACAAGAAAAAAATTATAAAATAAAATCATAAGAAAACCAAATCCATCGGAAATCCGTCTTAAATTTAAGACGGATTTGGATTTTAAATAATTTAAATTAATTAAAACGTAATCCGTCTTAAATTTATGACGGAATTCCGACGGATTTGGTTTTTTTATGATTTTATTTAAAGTATATGATAAGGTTTAAAGGTTGATTATAAAGTTTTTAGAAAAGTATAAGATTTTTGTAAAATAGTAGTTGGTTATAACCTTAAAATATGTTTCAAAAAAACTTATAGTATGTTTTTAAATTTTTATAATCTGATTTAGAAAAACCTTTAATAAACCTTATAAACAACTTTAACACATTGTGAAATAGTTTAAAAATTCTTTTAATTACCTTTAAAACCCCTTATAATCAACTTTAAAACCATATCTTATACTTTCGAATCCTTATAATTACCTTTAAAAACTTTTATTAACTTATGTCGGTTTAAATAAAATCATAAAAAACCAAATCCGCCGGAAATCCGTCTTAAATTTAAGATGGATTGCCGACGGATTTGGATTTTAATTAATTTAAATTAATTAAAACAAAATCTGTCGAGAATCCGTCTTAAATTTAAGATGGATTTCCGACGGATTTGGTTTTTTTATGATTTTATATAAACCTTATAAACAACTTTAAAACATTGTGAAATAGTTTAAAAATTCTTTTAATTACCTTTAAAACCCCTTATAATCAACTTTAAAACCATATCATATACTTTCGAATCCTTATAATTACCTTTAAAAACCTAAATTAACTTATGTCGGTTTAAATAAAATCATAAAAAAACAAAATCCGTCGGAAATCCGTCTTAAATTTAAGACGGATTGCCGACGGAAAACCTAATTTTTCTCCCGCCTAACGCCTCGTGATCATCGAAAAGGCGGCACAATCCGTCGGAAACCCTGTATAAATCTGTCTCTCCTTCTTCCTGAAACCACAACGGAGAAAACGAGAAAAAAATCTTCCACCGCCGGAACACTGATTCCACCGGCAGAAAACCGATTCACACCGCCGGAAAAACCACACAAACCGCCGGAATCACATCCTCCATCACGAATTCAACATCCCAATGTAAGTTTGTGATGATTTTAAAGTTGGTTCTTCAAAAAAAAAATTTTGTTCTTCATAAAAAAAAATTGTTCTTCATAAAATTGTTTTTTTGGATAAACATAATTTGTTCTTGATTTAGAGATTTAGGAATGTATTGCATTTTAGGGATTTAGGTATTTAAAGAATTTCTGGAATTTAGGGATATATAAATTTAGGGAATTAGGGATTTATTGAATTTTAGGATTTTAATATTAAGAATTGTTAAAAGAAAATTTTATAAATATTAGAAATTTATAAATTTTAAGAATTTGGAAAAAAAAGTTTTAAAATATTAAAATTTATAAATATTAAGAATTTGTAAAAAAAATATACAAATTTTATAAATTTATAAATATTAAGATTTTTTTAAAAAAATTAAAATTTTTTATAAATTTATAAATATTAAGATTTTTTTAAAAAAAATTTTAAAAAAAATTCTAAGTTTATAAATATTAAGAATTTTTTTAAAAATTTTCGTTAAATCATTAATCTTATTCACAAGTAAAATATCTTACAAGTAAAACACAAGTAAATCATTAATGAATTTTTTGTAAAATCATTAATCTTGTTGACAAGTAAAACTTTTTTTAGTAAAATCGTTAATCTTCTTCACAACTCTAAATTTATAAATGCCAAATTTCCAAAATTCCAAAATCCCAAAATCCCTACATCCATAAATTTCAAAATCCCTAAAACCCTAAACCCTAAATTTCAAAATCCCCAAATTCCCTAAACACTAAATACCTAAATTTCTAAATCTCTATATCCATAAATCGTTAAATCTCAAAATTCCTAAAAATCTTCGAATTCGTAGGGATTTCGAACGATTTCAGCAGAGTTTTAGAGACGGTAGTTCCAGTCGGGGGCGTTGGAGTTCTAGTCAGTCCCAGATCCCCGGCACTCCCAATTTGGAAACACAACAACCGTCTCCAAATCCGACTACCTCAGCTCCCACAGTAATGAGCATCGAGGATTTTGTTTCACAACCCGGAAGGGATCGTATGACTTTCCTAGATCCGGAGTTGCCTCCCAACACGACATGGTAAGTTTTATTTAAAAATGTTTTCGATTTAGTTAACATGCTTAATCTCCTTACTTTTGGTTAGGTTTTAATTTCGGAAAACGGGATATCGACGTCTATCAACACTATGCTTAATAGTTTGATAACCCGGCCGTCTCCCACATACTTATCGATGCCGGTAGAAGACCGTGACAGCTGGTTTCGGCAATTTGCGGTAATTTCTAAATTTTGTAATTTAAACAATTCGCGGTTTTATTACATAAAAATTTTAATTACTAAATCGTTAAAGGTTTTTTTCTTTGCAGCAAGATTTTAATTGGGACAGACAGATGGCCGGTAGGGTTCGACGGGAGTTCGACACCAAGGCTGGTAGATTGTACTCGTGAAAGTTGAACGAGTGGAAGGACCTGTGGCTACATCGTAAGATTCCTCGGGATATGAAAAACCGTCCCGAGTTATGGGCTCACCTCATTGCGTATTGGGAACAGGAGGCAACTAAGGCGACCTCTGCCACCCAGTCTTCGAACCGAATGAGCGGTCGGAAGGGGAAGGGATCAGCGACCCATAACCTCGGAGCAACGAGCAAGGCGACTCGTGCAGAACAACTGGTAAGTTTCTTTATGACAATAATTATTTTTATTATCGCTAACATACTTTTCAATGGTAATAGTACCAAAAGAAAGGTACGCGTCCTTCAAATCTGGAGTTGATCAGAGATGCGCATACGAACTGCAAGACTGGTGAAATTCAAGATCCACTTGCTCGTGAGATCGTGGAAAGCGTGGAGAGGCTCGGTGAGGACTACCTCTTATCCCAACCGATCGTTGAAGGAACTCCACCGCTCACCGAAGTTCCATTTGAGAAGATCAACGAGCTTACGTATGAGGTTAGTAAATGATTTCAAGTAGTAACGAATTTAAAATAACTTCTAATACTTATAGGTTTTAACATTTATAGTTTTATTTTATATGGTAGGCTACTCGGAAGAACAAAGGTCGTGTCCTCGGTCTTCCGGAGGGCAGTTCCAGCTCTTCTGTGTCTTCATTCCAATTTCACGGTGATAACGGGTTGCGGGCACAAAACGTTGAGCTTCTCGAGCGGATGAAAGCAATGGAGGCACAGCGCGAAGAGGATGCAAAGCGGGTGAAGGAGTTGGAGGAACAACGCTTAGCAGATGCAGCGCGCATTCGTGGGATGGAAGACTGGATGGACAAGTTCTTCCGTAATTATCGTCCACAATAGACTTTTAAATTTTTATGTAGAACTTTTATTTGGTTTTAAAACAATTTTATTCTCATTTTAAATTTTAATTTCAATTTTTTATTTAATTTAAATATTAATTTAAAATTAATTTTTAATTTAATTTAAATATTCATTTAAAATTCATTTTTTAATTAAAATCCGACATCCGTCGGAAATCCGTCTGTTTCCTAAATCCGTCGGACTGTCGTCGGTGTCTTGCCGTCGGTGTCAGAGACCTTCGGAAATCCGTCGGCGATTTATTATCCGACGGTATTACGACGGATTGTCAACGGATTCCGGTTAACCGTGTTCCGCCGGAGTGTCGTCGGTGTGCCGTCGGTGTCGTAGACCGTCAGATTGCCGTCGGTATCATTGACCGTCAGAATTCTGTCGGCGATCGGTTCTCCGACGGTATTACGACGGATGGTCAACTGATTCCTCTGATCCATGTTCCGCCGGAATTCCGTCGGAGTGGATGGACGGATTACCGACGGAACGCGGATTTCCGACGAGTTAGAACCGGTGGACCATATCCGTCGGAAATCCGTCGTAATAGGGCTTATTCCGATGGATATGGCCGTCGGAATAGCACCTGTTTTCTTGTAGTGATTTTCTATTGGAAAAATTGCAATTCTCCTCACATTTTATTTAGTACATACAAATATGGAAAGTGAAACTTTTACTTTTATAAATTTCATTATTTATTATTTATAGATAGAAAATACCATAAATTGCCTAATTTTTAATATTAAAAAACTGTAACGACCGTAACTCGGAATAGCCATTTTCGAGTTGTGTCGATCGACACCATTGGGAGGTGTCGATCGACACTAAAGTTGCAGAACCGATTGGTTTTGATTTAAACCGCGATTTTCACGCGTTTTGGGGTTAAGGAAAACCCTAGTCGCGAGTTTTTAAGTGTTAAGCAGCCTTTTCGCCGTGGGAGGCAGAGAAAATCGCAGAGAAGCTTGAAAAGTGAGAGAGAGTTCGTGACTCAAAGGTTTTCTAGTAGAATCGCTCGTGTTCTTGAGGATTCGCCGTTCGTTTGTTCCGGTGGTCGCGTGTGGTGATTCAAGGTTCTTTTCCTTTCGGTTCCAGCGAGGAATCAGAGAGTTGGTGGCTGTTATCAGTCATTTCATGTTCGTTCCTTAGTCAATCCGCTTCAAAACTCAAAGGTGAGTGCGTGATCGTTAGGAAAAGCGTAGGATCGGATATTAGGAATTGTGTGATTATCGTTATTCATTTTTCGTATGGAAACACTGGTTTTGTGGTTGATTGCTGTGTGAATTCGTCTTTTGTGGTCGCTGTGTCAATCCACGAGGAATCGAGACGAGCCGTGTGAGGATTTGGCTCGGGCTCGGGTTCTGGTGCGACGTGTCGATCGACGCCTGCGGGCAGTGTCGATCGACACCTCGCGCAAAGATGGACATCGACTTGGTCGCGTGTCGATCGACACCAGGGTGGTGTGTCGATCGACACCCGATAGTTTATTGTGTAATTTCGTGTGTTTATTTTAATTAATCTGAGTTGTTAATTAATCTAAAAAGAAAATGTTAATTAAGCTGAATTAGTAATTTAATCTGGAAATTGGTTTAATCGATAGTTAATCGCGTAGTAAATTGATATTCGTATTTTTTATGTTTTTCCTATTGGCGGGATGACCGCTCCACTGAGTATTTATGATAATACTCACGCAACTCTGTTTTTCCCTTTGAGTTGCAGGTAAAGGAAAAGTGTGATCGTGGAATCGAGGCCGAGAGAAGAGGATGATAGGGTTTAGGTTTTAATGTTTAGTCTAGCGAACCAGTTGGTTAGGTTGCTAGATAATTTATTCTTCATTCCTGAATTTTGGTGTTTGAATTAAATTGTTTAAAGGGGATATTTATTGTTGGATTATTTTTATTGATTTAATTGTTTATGTTAATTTCCGCAGTAAAATTGTTAGTAAAAAAAAAATAAAAATTTGGGTGTTACAAAAACAACCATAAATACAACATTTTCAAAAGAATGTCGGATTTTCTACAATGTTGAGGGTTAGAAAAAGTTTATGAAAAGCCTTTAATCATTTAGAATCACTACTAACCTCTCTCAAACTCTTAAAATAAAGATAAAATTTTAATTATCTCCTAAAAAGTTGATAGCAAATTAGCAATTTTATAAAATAAAATACATATAAGAAACACGTTTAATACGAAACGGAAATACTTTAGCTTTTACTTTTTTTATTCGGAACGATAAGACCAAAGAGATACCATTCTGTTTTTTTTTTTTTATTATAAACCGTTGGAGTTCCGGATCTTTAATCTGTATAATCTTTTTGGTGTCTGGACCAACCGTTGATAATACCACATTTAAGGCGTAAATCATCATTCCCTAATGGAGTTGAACGGTTGGACTAGTGACCAAGAAAACTTTTTTTTTTAAAGTCTAAGACCATAAATACCATTAGTTGCATGATAACAAATTTGATTTTGAATTCATTAAACTGAGACGTATAGAGGAACGATAAAAACAAAGCGACACCATTAGTTACATACTACCAAAATTGATTTTGACTACATTAAACCGAGACTTAAGGATGTTCGATAAAACCAAAAGGACATCATTAGTCGCATACTAAAAAT
The DNA here is from genome assembly GCA_963576765.1 of Draba incana. Taxonomy (NCBI): domain Eukaryota; kingdom Viridiplantae; phylum Streptophyta; class Magnoliopsida; order Brassicales; family Brassicaceae; genus Draba; species Draba incana. The sequence continues at coordinate 13,730,170 of OY755216.1, read as the reverse complement.
TTGATTATCAGTACTTTATACTGATACGTATCAATTTTTTTTTTTTAAAGTTTGGTTTGATATTATTAAGAAAATAGAGTGAAGTTCAAGAACAATAGAGCCTAATACAACGGAAACCATCATTTCTCAAAAGCAAGACCTAAAATAAACTACACCATCGAATCATGAGCAATCTTATCAAGCAACCAAACTGGACCACCAAGGGACAAGTAAGAATTAAATCTACCATCACGTGTGACATTCGTTGAGATCGCTCGAGCAACAAAATTTGCATTCACGGACTCAACCTCAAAAAAACAAGACTCAAAGCCAGACTGAAGTAAATCTATTTGAGCAAGTAATACCTCGGCCATTCCGATGATTTCACGATTACCTCCACATCCGCTTTACAATCTAGCCCAATCATCACATCATAAACCCGTAAATTCCGCACACTTTGCAATGTCCAAACGACGCATCTAAGTTAAACTACAATATGGTTTGGGGAACAAGTAAAAATACTAAACAATCGATACGTCTAAACCATTAGCAAGAGAAGCTCAGACTTATCGATTGTTTAGTATATTTCTTTTTTAATAAACTTTTCGTTTGAACTTGGCTTTTGTGTTTATTCTATTAGAAATATAATATCCCGAAAGAATACATATAAACGCCAAACGCTGAAATAACGATTGAAACGCTCGAACCCTTAATTGGATTAAAATGAGTCCTCTTTCATGTCCTTTGCTCTCTTGATATATTAAAAACATGAAAAAATGGATAACTTAAACAAAATGAACCAGGACGGCTACAAACAGAAATGATCTGTCTATCAAAGTTACACATTAAAATATAGGTTAGGATTTAATAATTTGATTTTTTATATAGTATAGGACTTTACAAAGAAAAATTCACCACACAGAGAGAGAAATTCCCTAAACTCGAAAGTCCAAATTGTTTTTGGTTAAACCAAGATTCCAAATTGAAAACATAACTTAGAACAAAGTCTCTAATTAAACTGGAGGATCAAATCAGTGCATTTACACTTAGGGCAACGTTTACGACCTTGCATGACCAAAACGTACATATAACATCTTCTACATCCCGCCGCGACCAACACCGAAGATTCATCAACGTCCCACGACGATGCAACCTCCTCCTTCATTTCCTCCGTCGTGGATAGGCACGAGCTAAGCGACGATGACGAGCTGCTAGGTGACGATCTCCGATTAGCAATCACCGACTCTATCGGTCTCGCCGCTGGCTCGACTCTGAGTCTCTTACCGTTCTTGTTTCTCATTTTTCGAAACTTTGGACTTGTCGAGAAGGTTTCTGGTTTTTTTGGTTGTGTTGTTCTTTGTGTTGTTTTAAGTGATGGCTTGTTAAAAAATTTGTATGTGTGGTATATATAAGGAGGAAGAAAAGCTAATTATGACAAAGAAATCAATACTTGTTGAATGAAGTTATTATGTTATGGAGAGAGAAGATGACATTATTAATTTAGTAATTAAATTACTTAATTAATTGGAGGTGGAAAATTAGTAAAGTATAGAGTAGAGACAAATATATGAAACAAAAGGTAATGCAGTAAACAATGCATTAGTGACCAGCGCAGCACACCATTTATTACTCAATTGTAAAGAGGAAGAGTAAATACTGTATGTTACACTTTAAAAAAGAAGAAGTAATGATTTTGATTGACCATCAAATTTTTATCTAATACTGAGTATGTTCCAAAATATAAGATGTTTTAGGTAAAAATACGCATATTACACTATATTTTTTTGTAAACAAAAATCATTAAATAATTAGTTAAAATACATATCCATCACCATTAATAAATATTACAAATTTCAAGGAGTCAACGAAGTCAAATTACAGAAATTATAAAATCTATAAAACAGAGAAAATAGTTAAGGTTATTTTAAGCTATTTTCAAATGGCCTTTAGAAGTATGTGGGGTATATTGGTAACCCCGAGGAGTCTAAAGTGGGTGTTTTTATAATATAAAATTATTAAAATGGTTGTAAAAGGAAAAACAAGAGTGTTAAGAGAGTGTTTTTGTGGGGTATATTGAAATATAAAATTAATAAAATTTGAGTAAAGAGAGTAGAGAGTGTTTAAAAGGAAGAGAGAGTGTGTTAAATTGAATCTTTTGGAGAATGTGTTTAAAAGTAAAAGAGTGTGTTTAAATATAAAATTAATAAAAGTTAGTAAAAAGATGAAAGAAAAGGTATAAAGTTGAGTAAAATAAAGAGAGAGTGTGTATTTTAATAATTTTATATTACTTTTAGACCCCTTGGGGTGTGCAATGTACATGCCCTAACTAACTCAAATAACCCTTGAATGATAATCTTTATAGTGGCTTTCAATTTTAAAATACAATAATAAATCAAACCAAATTTCTCATTTAAATGTTATCTAGAAATAATAAATTTAAATTTAAGTTTTTAAAACTTAAATTTATAGTACTATCTAACGCCTAGTTCATGAGACGGTTTCAATGCCAGCTAAAAAAGTCAGTTTGATTAATGACTAAATGGATGTTTCGAAGATAACAATTAAACTCAATTACTTTCCATAGTTCGAATATATATTATTGCTTTCAGTCATGAAAAATTATAACAATATAGAAGAATGAAAGATTTGTTTTTGAATGAGTGTAAAATTTTATTAAAAATAAACTTTTTGTTTACAATAAATTTGTCTTTCTTCTAATTGTTGCTAAACACAAAAATGAAAAATTAGCTTGACTTCAAGAAAAAAGAGGATATTGTTGATGCAGAGGATTCACTAGCGAGTAAAGAGCCAAATCTCCATAACCTCTGAGTAATTATGTTTTCCCATGCCACAAGTTATACTGATTGGGTTTCGAATGTTCTTGTCAATTTGAATTACCAAGGCGCTTCTTGTCTGGATAGCTTCTCTATGTTTGCCGCCATTTCGTTCACGGCATACAACATATTGGAATGAGTATCGACTCATTAACAATTTGAATTTGGGATTATAAGATGTGAGGATTATGTCATAAACCGGTTATGGATTGCAAGCCATAAAATAAAATAGTACTTAGGGATTGCGTGAGGGAACCACACCCCTTTGTACCAAGTAAATGTATTTTTCTTATAGTTGTTGCTAAACACAAAAAAAGGAAAAGACAGATCTTTACTTCAAGAAAAAAGAGAGAGTAGTTAAGGTAGAGGATTTATTGGCGAGTAGAGAGGCAAATCTCAATAGCCTCTGTGTAATTATGTTCTCCCATGCTACGAATCGCATGGATGCGGTTTCGAATGTTCTTGTCGATTTGTTTTACCAAGGAGCCTCTTGTTTTGGAACATTATTAAATTTTCATAAGACATATAGTTCATCAACTATTAACAAAACTAAATCGATTAACAACGTTATAAATTAACGGTGTAGGTTTTAGCCAATGTTAATTAGTTTGCGAATAAATTTGGTTATTCTTAGTAGCTAGTGCATGAAGTTGCATAGCTCTATAGCTCATGTGGAGATAAGTAAAATCACATTGTCTACACTGAAAATAAAAAATAATATATTTACACAGCTGATCTATAGTTCATGTGGAGATTAAAATGACATTTATTGAAAACGGATTTAGCAATAACTCGAATTTTATACAAGCGGCCAATAACTAAAGTACAGACCTCATAGAGAAAAGCAGAGACATATAGCTGTTAATAAGTTAAGAGGCTCGTGAATTAAATGCTTCATATTTTTGATAAGACAATCAAATTATTTAAAATGATTTACTGGTGGTACCGGTTTTATCACCCGTTACCATAACCCGATCCGAATATCCATCCAAAAGATATTCAGATGGGCCGCATGAAGCTCTTTTAGGCCCATTAGGAGGGTTAAAGGTCGCTGACCTACAGATACTTGAAAAATAAGTAGAAAATATATGAGAATATTGATCAAATCTTCTTAGTTGTGATACTTTTCAATGCATTTCTAGGGTTTACTTGATCAACTCAAAAGAGTACAAAAATATGTAACACATTTAGCCGACAAGGGGATCCCGTAACTCTCTTGAATACAAAAACACCATTGGAAACATTTCTTCATTTCTTCTTGAGCTTTTCTATTGTTTCGCCTAAAACACCTAAATCCCACTTGTTTGGAGGAGACCGAGGTTGCTTACGCAAGTCCGCTACTTCCAATTGGCGCCCACCGTGGAGCTTCTTTAGGTTTTTGGGCGCATAATTTAATCAAAATAAAATCAGTCAAACGACTGCAAAGAATCATGACGACATTCATGATCATGGGAGGAACCATCAGAGAAAAAGGAGATGTCACATCTATCCGGCAAGAGGACGAACAGTCGTGGTTGACCAAAGAAAATTTGACCACCACGTTTGACGAAAGGGACACAGCGGACCCGAACCGACCCCATAATGACCCCCTTGTCAATAAAATTATGGTAGACAATTGCGAAGACAATTGGACATTGGTCGATACAGGAAGCTCAGTAAATTTGATTTATCAGAGTACTATCCAGGAAATGGAGGTCGAAGGAAACAGGCTAAGGAGAGATCCTCCTAGTTCATCATATCGAATATCGAACTCCCAGTTCGCATATCGAATATCACTCGACTGATCGAGTTTGTGGTGGTTGACACCGCCTATGTGTATAATATAATCCTCAGAACACCATGACTTTATGTCATGAAGGTTGTAGCATCGCCCTACCACCAATATCTAAAAATACTGATTGCTGAGGCGATATACACGATTCACAGTAATTAGGCGAGGCAAGGAATTGCTTCCTCTTGGAAAGGAAACAAAGAGATTAAGCGATGCTAGCACTCCATATATTTGATCAGGCGGAAGAAATAGAAAAGAAAACGCCAAAGAAGGCAAAGAAGGATATACTTTCTAGCAGAATGCTCACACACATATCGTACTCGACTTGGAAAAACCATATTGCTGTGTGGGGATTGGTGCCGACCTCTTTGAACTATTGTTTTACTTGGACTTCGTGGCATCTAATAATGCTGCGAAGTATGAGGCTCTAATCACTGGCCTCCGTCCCGCCGAGGTCGTTGAAGCAAGATGCCTTAGAGTAAACTACGAGTCTCAACTAGTAGCGAGTCAATTCAACAGAGAGTACAAAACAATGGATGATAAAATGAACGCCTATCTCTGGATAGTCAAGGAACTCGCCGCCCAGTTTGATGATTTTGACAGCCGATGGGTTAGCCGTATCAGCATCAAAGTCGGATATTAGGCGAGTCATCCCTATAGGCAATATATCAAGCTCGAGCATAGGCCCACCTACAGATTGGTAAATGGTAAAGATTGTTGATGACTTAGACACGACAGTGGATATATCACTAGAAGCCGAGGAGGATCCTTAGAAAGATTAGAGAAAAGAAATTATTGCATACTAAAGCATGGGGAGTAACCAGAGGATAAATGGGCAGCTCGTCAGTTACGAGCTCGAAATACTCATTACACCCTCTTCAAAGATCATTTGTATCGATAGAGTGCATCAAAGGTCATAATGAAATGTATCGGCGGTGACAAAGTCTACAGAGTGCTAGCCAATACTCACGATGGTGATGGAGGCAATCACCTGATAGAGGCAATCACTCAGGGGGGCAATCTCTGACGCTTAAGTTGAAAAAACTTGGATTCTTCTGGCTAACCACGATGGCATATTGCTAAGAATACGTGGAAAAATATGAGGCGTGTTAGCGCCATGCCTCGATGACGTTAGCTCTGACGCAAGACTATTCAGCTACCACGATTGCATACCCATTCATGCGATGGACAATAGACACCGTGGGACCGCTGCACGTTTCTCAGGGAAAAAAGCATACCCTGATAATGACAGACTACTTTACCCAATGGGTCGAAGTCGAAGCCTTCACAATAATCAAAGGAACAGACGTGTAAAACTTTGTTTGGACAAACATCATATGTTGTCATGGAGTACGTTACGAAATCATAAGTGATAATGTTCCAAATTTGGTAGGCGGCGTGTTTGACAAATTTTGTCGAAAGTAGGGAATTCGACTGAGTACCACAACCCCATATTCCCGCAAAGAAATAGGCAAGTTGAATCTACAAACAAAACCATCATCGTCGGGCTCAAAAAGAGGCTCGGTGAGAGTAAGGGAGTATAAAACGACCAGCTAAACAGAGTCCTTTAATCACATCAAACAAAACCTCGGCGATCCACGGGGCAAAGACGTTTCTTCCTATCTCATGGAGTTGAATCCATGGTACCTGCCGAAGTGAACGTGGGAAGCCTGCGCCAAGTGCTTATGACTCAGAATGAAGGCACCAACGATGACAAAATGTTGGAATGTTTGGACGAGCTGGAAGAGGGTAGAGATCGGCCCTGCTACGAGTTCAGAACTATCAACAAATCGTTGTGAAATATTACAACAATAAGGTTTATAACCAGTTCTTCGAGGTGGGAGATCTCGTGTTTAGAAAAACTTACGCCACCAAAAAAGAGCCAAATGCTGGAAAGTTAGGAGCATAATGAGAAGGACCCTATCAAGTGTCAAAGATCATCAAACCAGGAGTCTACGAATTGTTCGAAATAGACGGCTCAGAAGTGGATAACTCGTGAAACGCATGGAAATCTAAAGCGGTTCTACTGCTAGCTCGGCAACACCATAAAAAAAAGCTCGGCATTCATGCCTCTTTCATTCCTATATTTTAATTACGAGCGACTTGATCCCTTTTTAAAAAGGGTACATAGGTAGCCTCTCATAAAGGCAAAATTGCGACATTAGTAAAATATAAATTTTCTTGGTACACGTATTATACAAAGAATCCAAAAATGGAATTACTTTGTTTTTTAAAAAAGAGGGAAAATTTCGACACAAAAAACAAACTCCAAGCATAATATCAGTGCGATCAGATCGTCTATATTCACGATTTACGTGAGAGCTCATCACATCATTGCTCTGGCCAGGTATTCAATCTCCCTACGTACTCCCATAAATACAGTGGCATAAAACCCACACACTCAAAGCCGGCTTTAGTTCCGCGTAAAATCTCTGGTCGTTAAAGTAACAAAACGTCGACTTCGATCACATACTTTTCTAATGACCTAGATCATGAAACGAGGTAAGCTCATACATTTCTACGGACTCATTAATCAAAATTTGAATAAATCAAACAACCAAAATCAAAATGTTTATTCAGGTCTTGGATAACCTAAAAAAAAAATCATCAACGATGATCATAAAGGTAAACGCTCTTTGAAAAAGATGAAAATAAACAAGAAAATGCTGATTTTATTGATAAAATTTAAAAGTATCATAATACATCTCATAAAGGAAAACCGACGACTAAAGTCATATAAAAGAACAAATTCTCAGCCAAAAAAAAATACAACAACGATGGCGACAGACGAGCTACCAAAGCAGCAGCCGCAACAACAACCTCGACCAAAGTCACGACAGTTGCAATAAGAAGATGCCCTAAGAGATATATCTCCTAGGCCTCGCCCTAGCTTTATTTCTCCGAGCTTCATCCAACATTTCTTCTACGTTATGAGGTAATATCGAAGAAAGGAAGCTCAGTGGGGCCACATCGAACTCTATTGCTTGCGCCTTGTGTCTCTCCTTGTCTGTGATGAACTAAGAGCGCAATTCGGCTGCGATATCGATCCTAAGACTGCACAGTTCGTCAATGCACCAAAGCAAGCCGATGGCCTCATTCTTTTCAGTCAAGTAGTGATCACGAAGATCCCGATGGCCGATGCAAAGTTCCGCTTCATCTACACGATCGGCCCAGAAGTCCATATGCGTATGCAAAGCCTTTTCCATTATTGTGGCCGTGTCCTTCCAAGTCTCGCATGAAGATCGAAGCCTCATATGTCCTTCACCAACCATAGCCAGATGTTCATTGAGCGACACAACGTTAGCACGTTTCCCTTCGAGACGCAGCCTTGTTTCAGAAAGTGCATCCTTTAGCCGATCTGATTCTTTATCCAACCTTTCTTCAAAGCAGTCTGGCCTTCTAGGTCTGAGTTTAGGCTAGAGCACATCGTGTCAACAACCATGGCCTTGTGCGAATGAAAGAGGTGGTTGATCAAGTCGATCAACTATAACATCGAAGAAAACAAAATATAAGTTCAGAACGTCTGGAGGATATACAAAAGATACAAAAGAAGACAAAAGGTCACCATACCTTGACGGCGTTGACAACAATCGACTAGTAGCATAACGGATACACCATGTCCTCGAGATCCGGAAAATTCTCCAGAGTCTTGGAAATTGTCTTAACTAACGAAGGATAGGTTGAGGGATCCTACATCAAGAAAGGAGTTTCAGGCTTGTCAGTTAAATCGGCTATCTGATCAGCCAATACCTGGACAACGCTGATCTCGGGTTTCCTTTTTCCACACCAACGATGACCGTTGTTCTCCATGATCTACTCTAGAAGTAAGACTTTTTCTGGTAATACGTGAACAAGAAAGTAAGAATTAGGGTTAAACTGAGTATCAAAGGATATGAGA